>VZUI01086972.1:0-128472 GCA_013401135.1 Cettia cetti
CCGCCGGGCCGGGCCCGCCCCGCCCCCGAGGCGCAGGACCCGCAGGCGGTGGGGCCGGGTCGCCCGCCCGGCGGAGGCAGAGTCAGCGCCGGACAGCGAGTGTCTGGCCTGGGGCCCGCAGCCCTGGCGGTGGCTGGCCGGCCGCCGAGGGGGCGATGCGGTCCCTCCGTGGGCTCGGAGCACGAACGGCGGGCCGGGGCACGATGGCGGCGCGGCTGCTTCGAGCCAGCCACCGCTCCCCCGGCCGAGGCGCTTTCTGCTGCTCTAAAGGGCTGGCCCCCTGTTCGCGGTTCGTGGCCGGGCGCCGTCAGGCTGCCCGCTCACGCCCCACGAGCCGGCAGCGGCGGCACTGTCGCTCCCGTGTGCCACGCCGCCTTGTTCTCGCTCGAAGAGGATCTGTGCTGCTGCCGCGACTGCCCCGGGCTGCGCAGGGAAAGGCCCTGGGCACAAAGGGGCTTGGCACAAAGACTGCTCTTTCTGCGGTCTTGGCAGAGCTGCTCAGACAGTGGGGCGGGACACAGAACGTGGCGGAAGGTGCATTAAAAGATGGGAAAACGACTTACAGAAAAACAAGGAAGGACAACTCTCCCGACAGTGTTTTACTGTTCCGTACTGAGCTGGAAAGGGCTTCAGGCACAGGACAACAAACACAGAGCATTGTATCTCTAGCCCGTCCAAGTGGATAAGAGGATTCTCAGTCCTTTGTGACTCCGAACCCTGAACTGGTGTGTCTAAAAACCAAGAAGTCCTAAACACTGAGGACCTCAGGGAGCTGTACCTGTGAGTTTCCAGCCTGCTTTGAGACCAGCCAGCTCTCTCTACCCAAAACACTTGAATTGCTAGCAGTATGGTGGTGGAAGCCAGCAAGCCATTGTTTGTCAGCATGCATGTACGTGTATTGGATTCCTCTGTGTCTTTTAGATACGTATATATACCTTGCGTGAGTGATGTGCTGACATTTCTCCCCCTGTTCTCCATTATTATATGTTCCTGTGTTGATCAGCTGAGACACTGTTTCCAATATCCTGTTTGAGTTACATCCTGCCCTCTGTATATATCCTGCCCTGTGGATGCAGAATTCAAGACTGATTTGCATCATCAGTATTCAAAATTTGATCCATCAACCTTGAAATCACTAATCCAGAGCTATATTTACCCCTCAGCTCCTTACAGCAACACATTCAGGACTTCTGCCACTGAGCTCTGTTTGACTCAATCTTTTTTATTTCCAGATGATGGCCACTCAGTTACTTTTACTGCCTGTTCAAGTGCCAGCAATGTGGGACTCAGGAAGGAGTGCCTTTATGGTGTATTTGGCAAGCAGGCGTAGCTGTGCCCATGTGCAGTACATCCTCTGGTACCACTGACCACAGTCACTGCCGTGGGCTCAGCAAACTTTTTCTAGCATGTGCACAAGACCACGAATCTGCTGTGTGAGAGTGCCCTAATCTCATTGCAGAGCGCCTTCAGCCACCCCCATGGGGCCTCTGCACTGCATATCCCAGGCTCCTAACATGAAAGGTGGGGAGTTACCAGCTCCAGAGTTGCGTGGCTGGATAGGTGCTCCAGGGATGACAACTGCAAAACTGTGCGTGACTCACCCTCTGTTTTTTAACACCATGGAAACTGAATAATGAATCAGAAGTGCTTGCTACTCTCTTCATCTCACAAGGTGCATACTTGAGGTACCCAGGCACTAAGGGCTGCTGCTGCACATCACTGGCTGGTACTTGGCAGCCAGCAGAGAAGCAGCACAGGCTGAGAGAGGAGTATTTTCTGAATTTACAGAAATCTCTGTGACAGAAATAAGTTTACCTGAATTTGAGAGCATTTCTTAGAGGTGAAAAGCAGGTCCCAGATAAACAGAAAAGGGCTTCTTATTTTCAAGGAAATGAATTTTGAATTCCCAGTGACTGCGGTGATCAGAGAAGGAGCTTGTGATAGAGCCCAGTGGGGAACTTTGGAGGCCACAGAAATGGCCAGTATCCAGCCAAAAGCAGTAATGACCAAGCAAATCTTATTGCTGGAGCACACTCAGACAAAGCTGGTTCCTCACTTTGGCATCTCACTGCACTCAGGAAGCATCGAGTTTCACTACCCCTATGCCACAAGACCTGCATCCCACCAGGCACCACGGAAATAGCCCAATGATTCACAGAGTCCAGCAGCAGCAGCACTAAAAGCTTTGTGAATGATACCCTCTGTGGAGCACATGCCTCTGAGGAAGCCCTCCAAGCCTCCCTTCACCCTCTGTGGCTGGAAGCAATGACTCACCGTGAAGCAGGAGGCACTCTTCATTTGGATGCAACTCCTGGATGCTCATTAGTGAGAAATTAATATAATGGACCAAACTGCTTGAGGCATTGAAGCTCTTTGGTATCATAGTCCTTTCCTTTAGTATGCTGTGCATCCTATTTGCTTCTCTGTTGTTGTCGCTGAACTCTCTGTTACCATTTCCGCCTCATTTCCCATGGAAGCAAGGCCTCTGCTTGTCCTCCTCAGGCATCCCCTCTCTCACTTAGGCAAGTCCTTGTCTCAGTGACTTTTTAACTTGTTAGCTTGTTTGAGTTAAATATTACAAAAGAAGTCACAAAAGTAATTAAGATCCTTAATTAAGTAATTAAATTTTATAAAATAATTCATTTGAGATAGAAGAAGGTGGGGCTATGTGTCTATCTGTCCAATTCAGGAACCTGTTGTTTTCTGTTAGGAGACATCGGAGTTCTTATGGTGTAGCCAGATTACCTTCAAGAGGACTAAGCAGAGAGAAGGGAAAAGCAGAGAAACTTGCACAGATGCATACTGAAATAACAGTGGCTTAATACCATCCAGTTCAAAAAATCAACCTGTGAAAGGAGTGAAATCCATACAAAACTGCATTTGATGAGATCTCTTGCTCAGGGCACTTCTTTTATCTCTTTGTTGTCCTGTGTACCCCTGCAAAATATCAAGATTCCTTCTAAAAATTCTGTATTTTCAGTGGGGGTGCAAAGAATGCCAGGCAACGTCTAACTTCTGGTGATGTAAGAGAGTATTAGAGAAAACCTGTGAAATGCTGACACTGAGTTTTTCTCTCTCCTTACAGTGCACATAAATTCCTCAAAAAAACCCCAAAACAAAAACAAACAAACAACCTCCCCCCAGTGAATATATTTGACTCTTAAGTTGTGGATCCTGGCACGATTTTGCTGTAAATTAGGAAGATTTGTGCCTCCCTGTGAGGTCATTCCAGGAGTCTGAAGCGAGGATGCGTGTGCTGGTGTGAAGCACGGGTCCTCAGCAAGCCCCGTGAGTGAACTCCAGACTCCACTGTCCCTTTTCCACAGGTAACTCCTGCTGGTTTAAGCAGCCTCGTCCACAGGTGCGATCCCAAATCCTTCTGGGGCTCCGAGCTGTCATTGCACTTGGCAGTGGCTCGGGTAGGGCTGCGGGCGAGCGAGGCGCTGGCTCCCCAGGAGTCGGTCACGCCTGGTGCGCTCTGCCCGCGGCGGGGACGGGCGAGCCGAGCCCGTTGCGTCACCTTCACCGGGAGCCGCGGCCGCCCGTGCCAGGACATTCCTCTGGTGAGTCACGGCCCGGCTGCTCCCCTGCCGCCGCCTCGCAGCCCCGGCCTGCCAGCTGCTGCCCGCCTTCCCCAGCCACCTCCCGGGGCTCCCGGAGCCTTCCCCTCCGCCCCTCTGGCTGCAGCGAGGGGCTGCGCTGGGAGAGGCGGCGTGCGCGGTCCCCGGGCGGCGATGCCGGCCCCAGTGCTCTGATGCTTCATTTGGGTTAAGCAGCCTCTTCCCCTATAAAGTGGGGAAGGCCCTTTTCAGCCCGTGCGGGGATGCGGCTGAGGAAAAGGTCCTGTCCCCCTCACCCCCCTTGCTAAGCTCGTCAACCATCCGCGTTCCCTGGAGGAGTTGACCTGATGGTCCTATGGCAGAAGAGCAGGCAGAAGGAGGCAGCAGGGAGCGGCAGCAGCATCAGCCCAGCAGGGATGCCCGAGGAGCAGCAGCCACATGTTTTTCGGGGCAGGGTGGAATTCCCCCTCTCCCGCCGTGCTGGTAACTCACACGTGTCACTGAATCACACGCCGGGCAGCCACGGGTCTGTCAGTGGACAGAGAAAGAGAGATTTAGTTAAAATGTTATGTCTTGTGATGACATCATGTTAGGGATGCTATTTAAACACAGGAAAAAAAAAAAAAAAAAAAGAGGAAATAAAAATTCCTCCTGTCAGAGAAACATGAAAAATAATGTCGGAACAGAACAAAAAATTCCCCTACAGTCTAAAATACAGGGAAACTTTACTAAGCCTTATTAATATAAACAAAATTTAAAAATTGCCTTTACATAATTAGCACATATTCGACCTTTACAAAGGTTTACACAATTGTAGCTCTAGAAGAAATAAATACTGTTTATCCTGCTAGCCTTTGTAATTCCTGTATGCCCTACAAAATATGTCTCTAACTGCTGCAGTGTCCTTTTGCTATGCACATGCATCATCAACACTCAGCAATTTTTACACTTTCCCCATGTCTTACAAAATGAGTGATAGTCCATATGCTGGGAGTCTCCAAGTTTCTCTCCTCAAGCTTAGAAAGTCAAATTCTGCTGTCTCTTAAGCTAGGATTTTAGTAGACTTACCACAGCACAGAAGCAGTTGTTTTTGTTTCTTTTTAAAATCAGAACAGAGATAAAAGTGTGGTTTTTTTCCTTACTGTGTTGTGGCTCACAGTTGGTTCTTTGCTCACAATATTATATTCATTATATTATATTACATATTGTATTTAGTATCTAAATATAACAGATCTTACAGAAAGGAGTAAGGACAACATTAGTGTTACTGAATTGCACATCTACAATTCTCTTAGCAGTGAGTTCATCTTGTTTATGTTTCTGCAAACTTGTTGAGCCACACAGCAGTGACTCCTCTCAGCAGACAAGCATGACAGCTGGAAAGGGTCATTTCTTGAACAGCCTCAGCCTGGTTTGCAGGACAACTGCCAAAAGTTAGGATACAGCCAGCCATCTCAGCAGATGGCACAGTTTAAACTGGTGCACCTCCAGGAAAAGGTGGCAATGGTTTCCAAAGGCTCTTTTCCTTTAGGACAGGTGCGTGCAGACCTTCGAGTTGCTGGAACCGGCTGACACATATGTATGATTCAAATTTGTTATGTTCTTTTTTACAGAAAAGCCTCCCCTGAGACAGCCAGGATTCCCGGTGGGACAAGGAATCCTTGTTTTTCTGTACCTGGACAAGTGCAAAGCAGCACTATACACAGAGTGTACAGAGATTTCAGGCATTAATACTAAGTCTTCCAGGCTTGGCCTGATTCTGCTACTAACCTTCATTGCTCTGTGCTTCTTTCTCTGCTGGGGTTATGCCATCATGTTGGAATAAGGTCCTTGGAAAATGGACTGTTTCTAATCATGATCACTTCTATGATGCTGCAGGTCTGATTTAAGAAGACATCTTTTAAATGCAAAAAAGAAACACTAGTAAAGGATCAAATACTCTCCAGGAGATAGAAGAAGCCATGATAAAAGTGCCAAGATGGCAGAGATTAATTAATATGGCCTGTTTAGATTGGAAGTTGTAAAGGTCAGACAAAAAGGAGGACAAACACCTTTAGTTCTGGAGTTTTAATACTCTTAAAATTGCTCCTGACAGATCTTGGATTCAGTTTGCAGCATTGCATCTGAATGAAAGGAAATTCTGTTTCATGAAGGTTGAACGCAAGGGTTGATTCTAAGAAACCTCTTAAAAGCAACAACTATGGAAACAAAAGATGCACCATCTAAATCTATTTAGCATTTCAAAGCCCCCTCACAAGATAAAGCGCTTAAAAAGCAGAGAGTACTTTTAAAACCACTAAGTTTTTCTTTTTCCAACAGCAATCTAAAAATAAAACATTAGCTAAGCCTAACATGATAAATACATGAGTTGAGATCACTTTCTGGTGGTTGAGGATGAGCTTTAGGAAGACTGAGGCCCAGGAATATTTATAACCATTGCTGGATCGTGGGGCCTGTCGGTCAGTGCAGAAGTGTCCTCTGGTGACAGCAGCACTCACGAGCTGTGCCAGGACTGCAGAGGCCAGCATGTGACTGATGGTGGGATCTGCACAGGAACGCTCATGAAAAGCGACTGTGAAGCCCCACACTGCCCAGAGTCAAATGCAGAACTGCTGTCCAAACCCCAAACATTTTAGCATCCTGGCTCCCATTTCTGCCATTTTGAACACAGAATTCACAGCAGCTGGGCCACAGCACTGCCTGTCTCTTCAAAGTCCTTTCCAAGCTAATTTCATTTGTAGAGTGCTCGAAGAAAAATAATTGGAAAGCAGGTAGATTTTAGTACACATTCCTACAGGACTGTTAATCTAGGAACTATCAATATAAATCCTAAATAAATTGGTAAGACAAGACTAGCAAATTCACAAAGCTGAAGTTGGACTGTGTGTTATCCTAGCAGAAGGTAATTCCTGTCGAGGATTTCTTTTAACTTTGTTACGGGGCAATTATGGGACAAACATGCCATTTTCAGTCCCTCCACATGGCATGGTTAAACCAGGCAGCAGAAGCACCAGAATAACTCTGGACCACGATGCTGTGACAGAATGCTGGTGCAGCAGCTCTATGTTAGTCAAATAAAACCCCCTTTTTTTGTGGTTCTTTGAAATCAATCTAAGGAAAAAGACAAACAACAGCAGAGAAGACAGAAGTGAAAGCTGATCTTCCATGGCCATTGGCCAGCGTTTTGGAGAGTATGCTGTCATGTAACATCCTTGTAGGAAACTTGGCCCAATCAAACATTTCTCTCATCAAAAGCGAGTGACCTGAACAGCTGGATAAACGTTGTGAGCAAGCAGGGAAGCACAGGCAGAAGGCTGGAGCTTGCTGCCTTCTCCCCCCTCTGGCAGAGGCTGCAGGTCGTCGTGTGGGCTGAGCACCTCCAGCCTGGCCGGCTGCTGCCTACCCAACCCAGAGCCGCTCGCACGGCAGCAGCTGATACAGCCCTGTCTTTGAATTATTTTCCTTCCTTCATCCCTAAAAAAAATTAAAGCTTGAGTTGCACCTAAAATATATATATTTAAAATTAATTTCAGCAGTTTTCCAGGAAAGAAGCACTACAAACCCCGGAAACTGATATATTATGGTAAAGAAACAAATCTAAAGTTTGTCTCAGTGCTCTTTTTGGAAAATATGTCCAGCCTGTGGCTTTCTGCCCCAAGAATGTTTCAGGTGTGAAACTTCTTTGATGTGCATTTTAATGCACTTCAAAGTGCCTTCAATTACCTGAAGGGAGCCAACAAGAGGGCCTTTTTACAAGGGCATGGAGTGACAGGACAAGGAAGAATGACTTCCCATTGCCAGACAGAAGGTTTAGATTACATAAGAGGAAGAAATTCTTCACTGTCAGGTTGGTGAGGCACTGGAACAGGTTGATCAGAAAATTTGTGGCAGTGTTTCCTGGCAGTATTCAAGGCCAGGTTGGATGGGTCTTCTGAGCATCCTGATCTAGTGGAAAGTATCCCAGCCCATGATAGCCGGGTTGGAATAAGATGATTTTTTGAGGTCCCTTTTAACCCAAGCAATTCTCTAAGTTCTAGGATTCATGAATGATAACCATTGTTCTGATAGTCAGGGACTTAGAGCAGTTAAAAATCCCAAACTTTGCCCAAGTATATACACATACATCCACAAATACACAAACATATTTTAGGGATGGTGCTACGTCAGCATCCCTATTGGGAACAAGGTAATCAGTTTACTTACCTGTTTATAATTCTTCTGATTTGCAGCACAAGTTATTTTACCTTTTGCATCAGTCTTAATCCAGACATTGTCTTCAAACCTGAGTGCTCTGAAATGGGAAGCTTTCTTATTGGTGGTAATTGGAGATTCTCTCAGGGGTTTTTACACAGGCCTGATACTGGACCACTTCAAAGACAAGGTTTTAATAGCACTTTCTAAGGAAGCACTAAATTAAGGGAAGTGGGTAGCTGATGAAGGGCAGGAGGAAGAATACGTCACTCTGTAGCAGGCTGAGAAATCCCAGAATATCCCCTTGCAGCAAGCTGGGTAAAACAATCAGGAGCACCTCTGCAGAGCTAGACTATGTCACTGTTGTGAAGATCAAGAGAGTTAAGTAGTGCGAGGGAAAAATCTCTTGGAGTTGCAGCCAAATGCTGTACAAAAAAACCTTCTGCAGCCGTCTGGACATTGGCAATTTCGTTAGAGTGAGAAGGCTCTTGCAGGGTAGAAATAGTCCTTGCTAGCCTCAAGAAGCATTATCTAGAATTGCTGTGATCAGTTACATCAGTTATCACCAATAGCTAATGTGACCAGTGTTAAATATTACTTATTAAATATAAACAAAACTTGGAAGAGACAAGATCGCTGCAGGGTAAGGGTTTCTTTACTGGTTACATCGATGATTCATAAGCCACAAGTGTGATCTCCCAAATCCTAAAGTACTAGATCACTGGTGCAGCAGAAACATGGTGTTGGGTAGGACTCCAGTGCATTCTGCTGTCCCCTGAGACCTGCTCCCTGCACGTGTCCATGGAAGGCTCCAGATGCAGGGACAGCTGGTGACTGCAGTGAGTGGAGTGGGGCTGTTCAGGGTCTGCCTCCCTACAATTATATATGTACATTCAGGTTGGTTTTCAGCTGCTTATGTATTGGTTTCTAATGCCCATATTTGCTAAGATTATATTTCTTTATTGTTAATACTAGCATTTAAGTGCTTAAAACCTCACCACTCCACAAGAGCCACCCAGAAGTGGGTGCTGGGGCGCTTGGCCCCCACTCAAAACCCACAAAGAAGAGTGCTAGCTCACATCTGTCATGTGGGCTGCCAAACCAAAGCAACACAAACTTTTCAGCATTGTTACAGATCTCCAGAAATCAGACTTCCAGCAGGTGAATCTGACACAGGATATGTCAGTTAAGGTGATCACCTGCCTCCTAATACAAGTGAAGGGACTTAATACAAAAAAGCCCTAGTTACACTGGTGTTGACACCTAAACATGAACAGCCAGTTTCAGCTTGACTGCAACCACCACAGAAGGCTACAGCCAGTATTGGAAGTGACCTTCTCCTTGTGACCTCAATCCTGCTTGGGTAGGAAGGGCTCCTCCTAGTACCAGCAGTCACTGTGGGGATTGATCTTCTGCATCTTTGGTAGCCTGTGGTGGCCAGGAGGTGAGCAAGCTGTCTTTGAGGAAATCCTGGTGTTTCCCAGACAAGAGAATCCTTTGGGTTGGGAGCCCAAAGGGATGGGTCCCATGGCTTTTAAGAGTTATGTACAAAAAAACATCAGAAGAAATTGCCTAGGGTACTTACTCAGCTCTGACATGAATGAAGGAGGCAGAACTTGCACAGCAGGAAAACCAGCTGGTATTGCAGCACCTGGATACATGCCAGAGCTAAGATCTGGGGGAGCTACCAAGAAGGGTAAGACTTTCACTGTTGCATCTTGTTAAAATGCTTAGGTGACAGATGCTACACCTGAAGCTCAAGGAAGCCTATTGCCTGTTTTCTGTAAGAGTCTGCTACAGCCTCATTAGTTTGAATCCAAGATAAAGCTGTTCAGCCAATCCACTTTGACACTTTTGTTAAAAATTTTTCCTTGGAGACCCTGACAGATACTGTCCAGACCTTACCCTGACGGTAACATCAGGTGGGATCATGGTAACACACATATTTGTTAGGGGGGAAAGATGGATGAGGAGCATGAATATTTCAGCCTCTAAGACAAGGAAGGAGATAGAAATAACTCCCCCAACGGCCATAAAAAAGATATCCTGACGTAACTCAGAAAAAGCACCACTGAAAAGTTTGAAAAAGCTTCCAAGAAAGTACCAGATCAGGCAGTCTGCTCTGAGGAACTTGGTTCATGCCCTGCAAGCACCACTAAAGCCAAGGACAGTCAGATCCGAACTGCACATACGGCTGACAGGACTATTTTATGCACAGCTGATCAAAGCACAGCTTCAAAGTATTTCACCTTCAGTGTACATAAGTGAGGCCTCAGGCTTGCAAACTTAAAGGGAAATTTGTAACTTTGCTCAGCACAAGCATACAAACACCATTGTCATAAGCAGAGATTTGGGTTGGACTGCTCCCACTTGCTGTATCCAAACTCAAAATTACAGCTTTGTTGAGGGGATGCTATTGAAGGAAGTAACCTTGGAAAAAGAGTGATAGGAATGACCAGCTGGGAGTAGGTTTGGGATAGAAATTATTTAAATTGCATCTGCCACAGATAGACTTAATTCAGCTCACTGTGCCCCTCCTCAAAATGTATTCACATTCAAGCCAATGGGGATTACTCTTGTAAACAAGAATGAGCACAGCTGTTTGTGCAACCTACTAGTCAGGACTTACACAGCCTCTCGGGACTGGACAGATGCAAGGGTATCAAGCACAACTTATACTCTGCAACCAAGTCTTCTCCTGCTCAGATTCCTTGCAAAATTCAGCATTCTTTACTGAGAATATTTCTTTTGTGGGAACAAAAAATGTCTCTAATCTTGACAGAGATGTCAGCTCTAAACAGGAAAGCTTTCACAGAAACTCAGGAAGTATTAGCAGACATTTCTGAACAACATCCCACCCCCTTCTCATTCTTAAAATTTTTAAAAATTATTTAAAAAAACCCCTAACCCACAACTGCAACACTTTGAACTGATCAGTCTCCTATTCACTGCCAACCATTCCCTAAACTCAAGAGAATGCCCACTCTCACGACCTCTAAGGGCAAGGTAAGCACTACAGCAGCCAAAGAAAGCCCACAGCTACATAGCAAGTAATTGTTAGAAGCATACTCAGGTTTAATCCTTTAACACAAGCTGCATAAACACAGGGAAAAGATGCTGCAGCAGCAAGCTTCACATTTCAGTTTTTCCTACTGCTCTCTCCTATCCCCAGACTTCTAGTCCATACTTTTTTCTTTGATTGTGGCATATCTCCAAGAGGGCAGGACTGATTTAAACCTATTAACTCAAACAGAGCTTAATAAATTTAAATTAATAAATATTGAAAGTAAAACTATTAAGCATAGTAAGGACAATTTAAAGAAGCTGCTGGTCAGCTGAACAAATCTGCGAGGTTCTACACTGTTAGAGATTCAAATTAAAGATCCATACAACTTACACTACTATGTTATTCCGTACATACTGATGGACCCTTCCTTCCCTCAGAGACCAGGTATCACAGTGGCTGCAGCTGCCCAGAGTGCTGGCTGAAACCAGATACTGGAACCAGATTCTGCTGTGTTGCCTCCAGCAAATTGTCCTCATAAGTTAATGGGAAGGTGGTGTAGCTGTACAACTCAAGAGGAAGTCCAAGCTCAACATACTTTGAAAAAAATGTGTCATTTTATTTGTACACTTCCAAAGTTGAATGTAGAAATTTAAGAGTACAGTCCTGCAAATTTACCCATTGCTAGAAGAACTGCCAGGGACACGAGAAGGTATTTATTGATTGATCATCAAGTCAGAGGGGAATAAACAAACAAACAAACAAACCCCCACCCCCCAAAATTTAAAAAGTTATGGGACTTTTTTTTTGCCCCAAGTACAAATTTTATAAATACAAAACAAATTCACAAATTACTTTGAATGCTAAATAAATATCTACTTAATAAACTCAGACCAAATACCTCCAGCCAGCACTGGTACAGTACTTGAAAAGATATGCAGTTGTACTCATTAGTGTTGAGAAGATATGCTCAAACAAGTTTTAACAACACACACAGTTTCTTCAACTGTGCTACAGCAGAAGATTTTCTCTGAGTTGATAAAGCCCTCAATACCACAGCTCCTACAAAATCTAGAGGATGAAACAAGGTTATTTTGTGCAGGAAAAAAAAAAAAGTACTTCTGGAAGATATCTGGACACATGAATGTATTAAAAATGTACAAAACCTCTGTAAACCAGTACTGTATCCAGTACATCTATCAAAATTATTAGACACTGAATAAAACTGTAGCAAAGGTAATCTTTCCTACATTCTCCTGAGTGCTTAATATTATATTGAGAATATAGTGCAGGCCACACTTCAAGGTGGTTAAACAGTTGTTATTGCTTTAAATAGACATGACGACTGCGTAATTTAACAATCCATTTTAATGAATGTAATAAATTCCCTCAAAAAATCCTTTGGAAGGCAGAGGTTAGATTCGTGACTTCTTTGCCGCAGGAGCGGTGTGGTCCACGTTACCAGATGTGATCGGAAGTCCAAGCTTTTGAGCCTGAATGTGGAAGAAAGCTTGAAGTCTAGTTCCAGCTTTTGCTTCACTTGTGTTTCGAGGGTTGTATTCAAAGCAGTTCGAAAACATCAGCTCAATATCTTCAATGAATTCAGCTAGTGAATAAAATAAATTAAATTTAGTATGCTTCTAGTCATCAGACAGCAGTCTGATAAACCAGTATGACATCAATAAATTACTGCAGTGATCCTACACAGATCTGCAACAACACAAAAATGTCTTTACATGTATTTAGTTTCTATCACTGTATCAGTGCTGTTCCATGTAAACATTCTTAAGTTTTTCTGATTATCAATATGGGAAATACAAATTTCAGGAACAAGACAGGAACAAGAGTACCTTTTCTAATATTCCATCAGTGTCACTCATTGATATTAAAGGCTTGAGAAATTACCAGAAGTTTCATAGCTGTCCATTTCTTAGCTATCCATCATATATGTTAGTAGTAAAGGAACTAAGTTCAACAGATTTTATTTAAAAAAAAAAAAATTAGTAACTGCTCTTTTAAAAAACCGGAAACACACCACAAAGCCCTAAAGCAAACACAGTTTCAGATTTCTAATCATCTGACACAGTTCTCTTTTAGGACAAATATTTAAAATGAGAGAACAGGTACAATATACTCCTTTCAATAAATAATACTTACATGCTAACTTATATTCACATTTATTCACTTTTTCACGGATTATATTTAAGGCAATAGGTTTTTTGATGATATCATAGTAGTCTGGTACCTAGAAAAAAAATCCAAACAAAAAGATTCACGGACAAGTGGAAGTTTAAATGATGCCTATGTAAAACATTAAAGAAAATCATGTATCAAAAAGCATTTATGTTTTGCCTTTAAATAAACAGAGGAGTCCTACACAACTACCTTCATTCCCTGAACTGAATACTAGTTTTCAGGCACTGCTTTTCTTTCTTTTTTGTATCATCCAAGTAGCAGATTAGAACGAACATTAGCCAGCAATTTAGCGAATACATCTACTCCTAAATGCCTTCTGAACAACTATAAGGAAATTGCATGAGCAGATAAGCATTATGCCGTTCCAGCTATTCCCATCTGTCAAGTACAAAATTTATTTCCACTATTTTAAATTTTTTATTTTTCCTGTAATATATTACAATGTTAAAAGCTCTTTAATCATGAGTAATAACCATTTTGACTCCACCAGTATTCATTCAGAATTCTGAGATTCCATCTATTTGTGTTGAAGAGCAGCAAGCAGGAGACTGTATGCAAGTACCAGAGAGAAACAACCACTCCAGAACAATGTCTATGGAATCAAGAGGCAGGGAGGGAGGTAAAGGACTGCCTAACCTTTTAGTGTACTGATCATTTGGATCCAATTTTGAATTCAGTAAGCACCAAGTCTAGGATGACTGTCTCACAAACTGGGGTGGGGGAAGCGAAAGAAAAAGGTAACTTATCCAGACATGCCTTCCCCCACCTCCAAGGAAAGATACCCCCATGCACCATCATGTATGTTTTAAAACCAAGTTTTTGGTTATGGCCTGGAATTTTACTATAGATCAAGTGCATCCTGCAAATGAACCTAAAGGAAGAATTAGTAGAGAAACAAAATTAAATGGACATTTTTCATTCCCTTCCCTTCAGGAGTGCTGTTTATGTACTTACTAAAAAGAAAAGTAATTTTCTCTTTCTGGCTTACTGTGCGTTGAACATTCAATGTATTTTTTACATTGTCTTAAAAGTAGCTAAAAGTTTAAACCAAAATATCTATCATGATAAAGAAAATTTGAGTCAGGTGTGGATTTTTCCTTCCAGCTATATAAACTATCCCTTGGTTATTGATTCAGACAAGCCAGAATGCATTGAATTCTAGTAGTTTCAGCATCAAAATTAAGTTGAATTCTCCATTGTATTCACCCTTCTTGCCCTTCCCAACATAATTCCAATACTCCAGTAGGGAGCCATCTCACTAATCTCCATTTCATTCAAAATTCCTCTCCAAGTCTTCTACGCTTACTTTGTTCATTCACGTTTGTACATCATTCTCTTTGTCCAGATAGATTAAATCCTTCCAACTATTTGTGACTTTGAATTCAGAGTTTCAGGTCTTCATTAAACAGCTATCACTGCTAATTTTAGCAGAGCCCTTAAACACCAAATTCTAGATCCCCAAGAACCTATGTGCAGAGTTGCCCCAGAGGAAAGGACAGGCACTTTGGCAGGATCACATAGTTCCAACAGTGCCTTACAACGGACAAGCCAGTGCAGCCTGCAGAAAGCAGCTTTGGGAAGTTTTACTGTAGTAAAAACTCTGGAGCAGCAACATTATCATCCAGTGTTTTGAAATTTAAACAAGAGGAAATTAAGAATGAAGCTACAGAATCATCTTTTTACTGCATTGTAGTTAAGATCAGTGTGAAGTTTCTATCTTATTATTTGTTGCAGGTCTGTTCTCAGAATGTTTCTGCATAAATTAAAGATTAATTCAACTAATTAATTAATAACCACAAGCTTACCTTTAGCAGTCTTGTGCTCTACTTATTTGGTGGAGTTTTTTCAAACCAAAGCATTTCACATTTTAAAATGCCCAATGAAAAACATACTTAAAATTTTGCCAATACCACATCAATTGTAAAAGTTATTTCTGGCACCAAATATCTGACCTGAAATGCAAGAGTTCTCCTGAATCCCACTGCATGGCTCTATCCCCCTGTCTGGACCATGCTGTAAATTCCCAAGGTTTACCAGCAGCAAGCAGGACTCTCTTACTCCATTACCATTCCCTCTACAGTTCTGCCAGTTACCTGGATTTTGGAAACCAGTTTCATGAAAGGCCAGCTGTCATCATGTCGCACCAGTTCCACTATGAGTTGTTCAAAAGCTGAGAGTTCATGGACTCCGCCTTGACGTCCTGAACTTCTCCTGTTCAATATTGGAGGAGATGATTCTGGAAAAAAAAAAAACAACCAGCTCAACACCCCACCAGATAAAATTTAAAGCCTGACAATTATAAAAAAAAAAAAAAAAAAAAGGTTGAAACACCATTATTTTATGTTACTAAAACTGTAGTTTAAAAGCACAAGGCATGTAGTTTGGCCTACAGTATTAACCCCAGTCTTGTAATTTATTACTAAAATGTCTCTCTTGTCATACAAAGTGCTAAGTACCAGGACTTAGCTGGGTGCCTCCTCCATTGCATTAATTTTTGACATGATTTTTTTTCAATGATTTCAATCTTAAAACAATTTGTTAAACACTTGAAGAAAAGCCCTATTAGAGAAAAACCAGAATAAGCTGCCTACTCCTAACTTTTACTTTCACAAAACCTCTATTCAGAGTGGTTTTATCTGCTTTCAAGAGTAGTCAGCAGGGTGGTTAAAGGAAAAGCTCAGAAATTTTGAATAGTGACAGACAGAAACGGTGCAGAATACAAGGCTGCCACACTGGAGTGCAAGCTCTTTTACACTCTTCAGCCTCACAATGGGTCCTTTTTGTTTTTAAAAGGTTATTGTATCTTTCCAAGTATTTCCTTACCATCAAAGTATTACCTTAACAAGCAAGGACACTGTTAGCCCTATACCAGACAGACATTTTTCTTCTGGTAGCAGTTTCTTGTTGCGTGTGTATATTCCAAATTTCACTACCTTGCCTCTATCTGTGTTCTTCACTGTATAATTCTTCAATAAAATAAAATAAAATCATAAAAGGTACAAGTAAACATTTGCATGGGTAAAGGCACTTTCAAATTTTCTATCCACTTATTATAGAGCATATTGTGTGCAAATATGAAATTTCAAATATGGATACAATAAATCTCAGATGGCTGAAAATTTTAAGGTTCACTTCTGTCACTGCAAAAGAAAGAAACTCTCTTTGGAAGTGGCAAAACTGCCTTCAACCACTACGTCTAGTCTCCATGCTCTACCATACAAATATTTTAGCAAGGAACAGAATGCAGATTTTGATGTGATAAACACATTTTTCTAACCTGCAGATTGTCGTTTCCTGCCTCTTCTCTTGGGTTCGGCAACAGGAAGAGAAAGCTTTGAAGCAGAAACTGGAAATTTCCTAAGCCTTTCACTGGGGTCGGCAGTATCAACGATTCTAAATCCAAGGGAGTTGGAAGGGCTGTTTCCCAGTGTGCTATTAGCGCTCTTTCTTCCTCTTCGTCTTCTTCGAGGACCAAGTAACTCCACAAAAACATCTGCTTGTAATGAACTTTGGCTCTGACGAGTGGTCCGGCTATTAAGTCTTAAAGTAGACTTTGTCACTGCTGAAGAGGCTGATTTTATGTTTCTTAACCCCCTTCTGGTAACTTTTGACGAAGATTCAATTTGCTGGCTCCGAGAAGCGTATCTTGCCTGACGCTGGCTGTTCTGACTTGAGAATGGATTGTTGAGTTTGGCTGCCCTCATTTTTAATGGAAACTTGACCTGGGATCTTCCTTGCTTTGATGGGCTAAAAAGCAAATAGTTATGTTTATTTATTCCAAAATTCCATTTGCCTCTTTTCCCTCCATTTTCTAACTCAGCATTTAAAAAACCAAGCCATTCAAGGTTGAACTGGTAAGCAGCTGGCTCGCAACCTGATGCAGTCACCCATAATTACCATTATCTTATATACTGCTCTAGGGTCTCTTAATTAAATATTACATGGAGCACATACCTTAAAGAAATGGTCAGAATTCTGATCACCATTGCAGCTTAGGCAATAAGAATACATTAACTGGAGCACCAGCTATCAATTTCTTTAAATCACTTATTTCTCACAGTAAGTGTTAACTACTAGGATTTCTGAACATTATTATCAGCCACATAAATAAAATGCAGTTGTAAAATGCTACATGTAAGAGTTATGCTCTGGTCAGGGTTTATAACTAATACTTAAGACTCCCCTTCCTTTCCAGGGAAGAGAGAAGATTCCCAGAGATAAATTTATTTCCCGAGGACATGCACATTCTCTCCAACTACTGAATCTCAACTGTCAGAGCTGCAAATAACCTTGCTTTAGTCAATTCAAAAGACTGTACCAAAAAGAGAATAAAAATACTCTGAGAAAAGTTTCCTTCCATTTTTATGTTGTTGACATGTGTATCAATTTTTTACTGAAAATTATCACTTTGTATTATTTAGCTTGTGTAGCTTTTTTGGTTGGTTGTTTTTCAAGGTGTTCTCAGGTTGTTTGTTTGTCTGGGTTTTGTTTGTTTTGGTGTTGTTATGGTTTTGGGTGGCTTTTTCAGAAGCAAGGGTGGTTTGGTTTGTTTGTTGGCCTTTTTTAAACAGCTACTGCATTAGTCCTCAAGCCTTCCCAATGTCACTTGGCCTCTGATGGAATTTTTTCCCTAATGTTCTAATACTTACTGTACACATCTAGTCCTCCAAAATTCAAAACTGGACAAAAGTGACTACAGGTTTTTTCCAGAAAACCTTTGCTGTTTGAAACTCTCTCCACTTTACATACCAATAGTAGCTGTACAGAGCTGCAGCTCTGATGGCCTTCTGTCACCCATACCTGCAAAGCTGCACTTCTTACCCTGAAAAGTAAGCCCAAGTCCAGTAGCGCAAGCTTTTGTCAGTATTAAATCTTTTGGGAAGAGCCAAATTTGTAACAAGCTGCCATTTTTCTAAAAATAAACATGTTTTTCAAACTAGAGTTTCAAGATACATGCTTACGTGAACAATTACTCCACAATGATCAAGGTGGTATTTTTAACAGGTCTATTTACCTTATCTCTTCCTCCTCTTGAGATTCATCCTCCTCATCTTGCTCTTCTTCATAATGCTCCTCCTCACTTTGTCCCATCTCATCATAGTTTTCCTCTTCCTCCCCTTCTAGTTGTTCAGCAGTCTCTTCATCGCTTTCCACAGAGGGTCTCTGTCTGGAGGAGAGGCGTCTAGAGCGCTGTTTTGGTCGGCACTCTGGGCAAAACCAATCTCCTTCAGGAATGACCTAGAAACAGAAGGGATGAAATGTAGAGAAAAAGCATTAGCAATATGCAATTACATTCTAAGAAATATTCAAGTTCTGTGTGAAAAGGAAGCACTTCTTTCTCCTGAGATACCTTCAGCTTGGGCCTGATGCAGTAAGTGTGATATCCTCGGTCGCAGCCATCACACAGCACCATGCTTTCTGCATCGCCTTTCTTCCGACACACTTTGCAGCGAGCGTTGAGGATGGACTTGGACCAGATGACACTTCGATCCAATGTAGACAGATGTAGGAAGACTTGGGACAAGCTGGTAGAAGAAAGAAGTGACTCTCTCCAGCGATCCAGAACTGTTTTATAGGACCGTCCACCATCACTGGCATCTTCCATTGAAGAAGGGATTTAAAAAAATAAGAAAAATGACAAACCCCCACAGAATTATCAAACTTCTTTTTCAAAGATCCAGGTTATTCTAGAATATGAGGTAATACTCTGACTGTCAAACAGACAGCAAGTAGCAAACTGGGATAATAATTCAACCTTTGTCTTATCTCTTCAGTACTGGAGTATTTTCTCCATAGTTTCCAAGATGCTGGAGCTTTAAGATTTTACTCTTCAATACCTATTCAACTTAGAACTTGCACATACATAGGTCATTAACAAGACAAACTCAGGTATCAACCTGGAAACCTAATCTGATTCCATTTATAAAGTATAAAACATCCCTTAAGATTATGAAAAAACTATCACATGTCCAATTTACCTTCCTTTGTATTTACATTTGGAAATCCCAAAATGTTAAAAGAAAGTACCTGAAACTTCACTGGCAAAGAACAGCTTGAAGGGCACTTATCGCCCACACTTGCTCCAGTACAGTCTACCAGAGAGTAGCCTTTCAGCCCTCTGCCCATGCCTCACTGCCTTCATTCCTGCCCTATACTCTGCCTTCACAAGCACCTGCATCTCTGTATGACAGACCTGGATGAAATGTAACTTTTCCTTTATACCTTTTAAGCAATTTAGCACACAGGAGGGACCTGTGGTGCACATCAACTGTCAAGCCAAGTAACACCTGAGTCCTAATTAAGTTAAAAATAAACAAGGGAGGGAATAGGGGTGAGAAATTAGATGTTATTTTCAAAAAGTTTTGGTTTGCAATCCAGGCCATGGAAGTGGCCACAGAAACACACACACTGAATAGTGAGGGGAACAGTACTGAATGGGAATGGGCAGCTGGGAACTAGAGAAGCAAACAGGCTGTTTGAGAACCTGAGAGAAAATAGAAGGTATAAATGACACCCTTCACTGCTGCTGAACAGAAAGCTAATTTCTTTATTGAAGCTGAAAGTTATTTCTTGTGTTTTATAGTAAGATCTGAGGACAGGAAGAGACAATATAACAGTGCTTTTGATTATGGAAATGTCTGCAGACTTCCCTTCTAAAAGTGACAGTCCAGCTACTAATGTGTGATCTCAGTTGATTAATGATGCACTCCAGTATATAATGCCGCCCTGCCTGCTGCACTACTGACAGTGGGCACACGAATGGCCTGTGATGCACCTGCCTGCCAAATGATTTACTCTCAGGAATAGGAAGAGAAAATATCTAAATAACAAATAAAATGAAAGAACAAAAATGAGACTAATTGCTCTCCTGGCAAGGCCCTTCTGCCTTCTCATCAACTGGCAGCCAGGATTTGTCTAATCTTGCATACATTTGCATTAGCAGCAAGCAGCACAAGAGAAGTGATGGGAGAAGGCAGAGGATAAACAGACAACACAGCTTCATAAATAAAATACAGCCACTCCTGAACTGCAAACCTCTATTTCCTACATTTACTACTGCTTAGTCCTTAGGCTTTCTGTGTTGAGTTCAGTCTTCAAAAGACAGGGGACAAGGCTCTTTCCACAGCACTGCAGTATATCTCAATGTATTTATTTTTTAATTCAGTAAAAAAAAATCACTTAAACACAGCTCTGTATTGTAACTCTTAAAGACACTTTATCTTAAGCATATATATAGTCTGGCAAGCATTTCTTGGGCTAACAATGACAGCTTGAGCATTATTACTTTTATTTGGAGGTTATTTTCAGTCTGGGTTGTCTCACTAACATAGTTCATCACACAACACAACAAATATATTGCAACTGCAAATTTGCAGAGCAAGTAGAGATGAAAACTGACCACAACCTGCTTCAGCATATCCTGCTGCTGAAACCAGCCAAACAACACCCACTGTTTCAGATCCCAATTGGCAAAATAAGAATAACACCTTTTTTTTCCATCCATCATCTTTCTCATTTATATTGTTAACTTGGAGGGAGAAATGGCCTCTTCCTTTGTGTCTGAGCAGCTCTACACTGCGCAGTGGGATACCCTTCTGTCAGCTAAGTCCTCCAAGCCTTGCTACAATGCAAATGAAGTCATTTGACAGATCTATGCACTCATCTATCAATAGCTAATTGAGTTCAGGGAAGGGTTTTCCATTTTAGTGTTTCTAGAAAGGGTATGCAGTTGCACAAAGCTGTGAAATTTCAGAAAAAATGGGGACATTAAAAGAAAGGGGGAAAAAAACCCCAGGATTATGTGAATGGGCAGATTTTGGTGACAAAGTGATAAAAAAAATACAGTTCTTTATTTCTGGTTGCAGAAACCTTTTTCTTAATTTTAAAGATTTGAGCTGTATTTGTTTCATGTTTAAACCTTTGGCTTCAATACCTTCAATGTAAGGAACTGGCTACAAAATTAATTAAGTAAAAAACAATAGAAAAAGAAAACCTGATAAAGTATTCAGTGCTTTCTAATTCTTAGCAATACAAGTAACATTTAAAATTTACCATCTCTCTGACTAGTCTTGTCTTTCACTCTCTTCCTCCTTTTATACCCCCAGTGGTGCCTTTCATCATCTTCTGCATTACCTAACATTAAATTCATAGAGTTATTTCAAATACCTTTTTGAAGCATGGCAGATTATTTTAAATTAATTTTTATATTCCATACTTGTGTAGTCTAAAGACGTGACTTGAACAGTGGTTCTCAATATGTGCACACAGTGAAGGCAGACAGTGAAGGGTAAGGGAGTACTGTGCATGGAGGAATTGCACATGCCAGTGCTTACTTTGACTCCCACTACAAACAGAATGGCTGAACTAAAAGCTCTGAATCCTACCCTGCCTTACCTTTCTGTCCATCTCTGGTGCAAATGGCCACAAGAGCAGATACTAACCACAGGTTTCTCTCTCAGCCAACAATTTGCCTGGTCTGTGCTACCACAAACCTCCTCACAGCTCAAAAAATGTAGCCAGGTAATGGGCACAGTTCTCAAGGAACAAGACAATTAGTTCATCTGTCCACTTGAAACAATGCATTTTGGGTATTTTTGTGTAGGACTGTTCTCAAATATTAAAATGATTAAATTAACCTCCTAGGAAGGAAGAGCCATGGTCAACCTCATCTGCTCCAATTATAAGGCACCTTCTTTGACTGCCTTCTCTGAAAAGTAAACAAAAATTCTTTATCATAAAAAAGCCCATTTCCACCTTTGCTGTCTCTGCTCATGAAACTCTGCAGGGCAGTAATGAAAGCATAAGAACAAAGTATATGTATATACTAATCATATCCCAGGATACTGCTGGAAGATGTCTGATGCTATTATGAGGACAATTAGAAATAGGAGAGGAAACAAAGATAAAACAGGAAACAAAAATAAAATCTAAAAAGAAAGGAATGGAATAAAGACAAGCAAAAAGGAGCAAAAAAGTTGGTTTGTTGTTTTTTGTTTGGGTTGGTTTTTTTTTTTTTTTTTTTTTTTGTCATGCTTGAAGTGCATGGCGCAAGTTACAAAGTAGGCAAATGGATCCCTCCATCAGTGTCAAAGGGGCTGTCATGAATTAGAACTCAACTATTTGCATGAAATCTGAAGGATGCTTAAATGACTGAAGTCCTGAACTAGCAGAAGGCAGACTTCTTTGGTGGATGCCTCACTGAAATCCAGGGCAACCAAATCACTTCACCATTTTACACCTCAACTTTCACATCTCTGTAAAAGTAATGGTGAGACTTATTACTGCATTGCAAAGTATTTTGAAATGTAAGGAAAAGTAAATTTATATCAAAAAAGAAGCAAAATTCATAACAAAAACTGCTTGTATTTCTTCCTTCTCAAACAATTTGCTTCTGAGAAGCAGCACTTCAGAGTTTCCTTCAAACAACTATTTAAAAAAGGCTTTTTTACATCCTAACTGAAATTTTTGCAGGAAACTACTGTACTGCAACTTCATCCCTTCCTTTCCATGAGTCTCCTGTAACATTACCTTGGGCTGCATTGAAGGAAGAATACCCAAATTTTCATAGTAATTTTTAATGAAAGATTTCAAAAATACAGTTCATAATTTAAAAATGCATACAATTTAAATCGTATTACATTTCATCACCAGACAACAGAAGATTAGTGGGCATCTAGCAGCTCTGTGAGGCTGAAGGGGCCATTTCTGGGGTTTCCACATCTCCTTTTACATCGCTATCTTCTCTGTCAGTCTTTTCTTGCTCTTCCACTTGAACATTTGGTATGCAACTCAACTCTAAACCTATCAGAATCACCAGCAAGGCTCCTGGCAGCCTGATAGAGCCTCAAACAAAAACAGAGCTGAGAGGAGCAGCTGGTCCTTTTACTGCTGTGCTGGGTCCCTTTGTCTGCTCTGCACCCTGGAGGCCACCAGCATAAACCTGCCAGTGACTGCAGGGAATTTCAGCGTGCTGGCTTTAGGACTAGCAGCCATAAACGAAAACTAAAAATTGTTAAGTATGGTTCCATTCCCTAACAGGAACAGAGCAAAGGAAGGAACAGAGAGGGCAAAGGAACTTTTCAGCAAAAGGAAGAACTGAAATAATGACAAAGACAGAGCATTTTCAGTGTGGTTTAAAGCAGAAATGCAGGGGCACTCTTTTTACCGCAAGTGTTCCCCTGTACTGCTACCAAAACGGAACTCCTAGCATTTGCTTCACTCCCAGTATTTCTACCGAAATGGTAACTCAGTCAAAAAAAATTGGGATTATCAGATTTAACATGAGAAACTGATATGCCAGGCATTTTGTCTAGGGGAGGTTCCCTTACATAACTGGAACAACTGTTAAAAAAAATCCCTCCTGTTAGAGGGGGGAAAAAAAAAAAAAAAAAAAAAAGAGTGCAGAGACACAGTAATCTATGTAAGACCAGTCAAACAAAACCAAAAACGCCTCAAACTTAACCCTGGTGGTTACAAACTCAGAGCTAATTTCTATCATCACAATACTGTTGGTCATACTCTAGAGGGGTCAGGGAAAAAAAATGCATCACAGCTTTGAGCACAAAGCAGTTGGGAAAAACAAGTGTCCACTTTTCATTAAAAGGCTTAGTAGCACTACAAACACCTCCTTGTCAAGCTAAGTAGAGAACTTTTCTATGTCTGCTATACATATGCAATCTTGCCTTCATTCATATTCACCTCCTGCTAAAAGCGGCCCATTACGCAACTGATAACATGAGACATTTGGCACCAAAAAGCAAGGGGGAACCTGACACTGTCGCTTAATGGTTAGGGCAGTAAGCCAGAGCAAAGGACACCTGGATCCTTCCTGCTGCTCAGCGATGTAGGTTATTCTATACATTACTGTAATCTTAGAGCAGTAGCATTTTTCACAGCAGAAGAGATGCACAGGCACATTACAGTAAACAAACATCAGAGATTTAAGACATGCAAAACACATATATTTGCTTTCCTTATATTCTCCCTTTGTCACTCAGTATAAAACATCTAAGAGAACAGGATTTCCAAGTTAAAAAAAACCCCAGCCCACCATCATTCCAAACATAAGGCAAAACCACAAACCAGCATAAAATTATGGCAGAGTTGAAACCACCAAAAGGAAGACAGAGGACTACTAAAAAACTCTCTCCAAATATTTCTGGGACATTTTTCTTCTTTTAGTCTTTTTCCTCTAACTTAGGATGCACAATCAATGGCCACAGCCAGCTAGTAACCATGTCTTTCCCCTTAGGGGAATTGTTAACTTACAACTGTCAGCCAGGGGCTGTCAGCAAAATACTCTCAGGCCCCGTACAGAAATGGAGGGCATATAATGCACAACGTATGTACAACTTACAGATGAAAAGTAGGACAAATGCAAGAGGTACTGTCAATTACCTCTTGCACAGGTTGCAATCTAGTCATATAGCAGGAAATAAGCTGTATCATGCCTGGCTTGGAAAGTGCAGACATATTTGAGCTGACCAAACTCTCAGCCAAGTAAAGCTTTTAAACAGCTGCGGTTTCAACTATTCCTGTGTGATCTCCCCTTTCATCTCAATCATTTGCTGCACTTCCCTCTTCTAGAGGTCATCACACCGATATCAAAAGCTTGTGGAAGGGAACCCATGCCCACGTGTCAGTCTCTGGCACCAATCTAGCTCAAACCCATCTTCAGTGGCAACTGATACCCGGACAACAGCTCCATGCAGGAGCAACCAAGATACGGAAACAACTTCAAGTCAACTGTGCCCCAAGGTATTAACATCTTGTGTTAACACACCAAAACCTGCATTTTTGTCTTCAACTACTACAGCAGAGCCTGACAGAGCAGAAGGATTTTATACACAGTGATTACCAGAGGAGAGTATCAGTCCACCAGGCTGTGTAACAGTTGCTGCTCTGGAGGACCTCTGCACTGGCAAACCAGAGGTGAGAGGTAAAGGAGCCCAGCAAGAACAGAGCACAGCTCATCCCCAGTGTGCCATCCAGATAGGAAGTCTGACCAAGACAGCCACCCTGGGAAGGAGGAACCACCTCTACACATTCCTCTAAGATAAAAGTCCACTTCTGAATTGCACAAGGATCCTAAGGAATCCAGACCTGAGGGACCATGGGAAAACAAACTGACTTTATGCACTTTGGATCCTCTCTATCACCTCTGGAATCTCATCAGAGGAAGCCAAGTAAAGAATATGTCTCAAAGTCAAGCTATAATCCTGCTTTGGTTTAATTTTTTCTTCCAATATTTTATTTCCAAGTTTTACAGCACAAAAGCAAAACCTGAAAATCTTAATGTTTGCAATGTAACTTTCTTTACTCTAAGTATTCTGTTATTGCTGAACAAGGTGAACTAGGCCTATATTGCTTTCACTGAAACAATATAAAAAGAGGCAAACATTTTTATAACCTAGAACTGTATGATATACTGGCCTCAACAGTAATTGCAAATTTTAGTATTCCCCCAGAAAGCTTGATCATTTCTGTCTAAGGGTAAAATATGTCTCCCAATGCATCAGTATAACTGTAGCACCACATAGACAAGGTCACTGAAATAATCTATGTTAAGTATGTACTTTGGAGTAAAATTTGCTTGTTAATTAATACATTTTACATACCTATATCTATCTATCTATCTATCAGAGTTAACTTTTTGTTCTTTTCCCCAAGATGTCCTTCTAAAGCATCCAGTCTTGCAAAACAAGCAAGTGGGTTTGGGGTTGGAGTCTTACTGCAGTGTTGGGGTGGATATGTTTGGTTTGTTAGACAAAATCTTACACAAGACTATAGTTTCAATTCTGAGACTTACCAAGAGGTGCTTTGAGAAACCTGCGCTCAATTCCTTGTTCTATCTGAAGCAATGCAGATGCCAAGTAGTGGACCACATTACTGACAGGCTGAGGAGTACTGGTGCTTGTTGATGCAGCACTTGGAGCTTCGGTTTTTAACCCAACAAGTCTAGAAGAGAAATGTATTAAATTATCTTTAAAGTCTCTGAACTTAACACCAGAAATACTTGCAAATGTATGTATCTACAGAAGCTTCTTACTTTAACTTCACGTGCATGCATGGATCACAGACATGAATGGATACTACACAGGTGTGATTAGCTATCCTAGTTCTTACGTTTGCTCAGCTAGCCTGGTTAATCTAGATAAATCATCTTTAAGTAGCACTTATATAAAATCCAAGAAATGTGGATGATAAATTTCAAAACAACTAAAATTTCCAGAAAATTTGATGTGACATCCACCAGCTAGTTTATGACCAATTTCTGTGAAGAATATAGTCCCAAAAATTTATTAGTGAAAACACTTCCAGTGGCGAAGTGTAGCTTTTTAGAACAAGTCCACCTGCAGAAGTTCAACTACACAGATCCCTACAATTCAAAAGATTTTTGGAGAGAAAATAAAAAAATAAAAACAAAATATTTTTTAAATGTAAATCAAGAATTGTTAACTTGTACATTCTCATCCTTGGAGGATCTTAATAAAATAGTAACTTTTATGTAAGGGTGGTTAAAAAGTCTGCCAAACAATAAAAAAAATCCTAACCCCCCCCCGAAACCAACCAACCAAACCACCAAAGAGATAGTTTTCCAATAAAACAGGACCAAAAGACTAAGTAGTAATTTCAAATTGTAGTTAATCTTTCTGAACCATAAACATTAAGTAAAAAGAGCAGCTCACACTACTGAAAATAAAATTCCATTTCTAATTGGGGTTTATAAAAAATTAACTAATTAAGACTGTCTAGATTCTGCTTTATTCTCATGAATAAGCAATGCTTTTGGTTGTCCCTGTTCTTTTTTCACACTTAAAAGCTGTTCATTATATTTTGCAGTCACACACATTTTGAGAGCCTGAAAGCAAACAGAAAGAAAGCTGCGTAGTTATTTACATTTCACTAGTCAAACTCCAAGGTCTTAATGAGATGTCACTTGCTCTGAGGTGGATAAAAAGCCCCACATCAAAAGCAATCTCTCACATGATTTCAGAATCCCATAGACTGATTTAATATGCAAGACTTTATTCAGAAACTCTGATGGAGTCAGTATCGAATGGCAAAAAAATTAAGCCACAAAGTTCTGCAGTTGAATTGAGCGCTGGAAATGGAACAAGTATCCAACGTTGAGTGGAAACAGAAAAATTTCAGCTTCTTAGTTAAAACAGTGGAATACTTCTATATTGTGGTTTTCAGGAACCAAATGTCTGTAAATTGTGTGATTAATATAAAGGATAACCCCAACCATTTTGCATGCAACTAGAGACCTCTGATTCAAAGGACAGTATTGCAGGAAAAATTCTAATTCACAGCGATGAATGAGAATTGAAATAAAATGAGAAAAAAACTTGAACTTTAAATTCCTAACATCCAAAACAGCATTCATTAGTCCACTCACAAATACAGCTTTTGTAGAAGTCTAACAGAAAGCACCACAAAATGCATAAGGCAAACAGTATGTTAGTACAACGATTGTCTTGAATTAATCTTTTTTCCTGAAGTATTTCAAAATTCACACCCTATATCAAGACATACAGTTTTTTAAGCATTAACTATATTAAGGTAGACTGTATTTTGAGAAGTATGCAACTTCTGAGAATTAATGTTTGATTTACAACAACTGCTATTCAGAGCCACATCTGTCTCAAATGTTTAAAAACCAAACAAAACACCACAAACACTTTACAGCTACAACACTGTAGGATTTGAAGTTTCCTTCCTTTTATTATGTTGCAGCTTGCTCCACAGAACTATTATCATTCCTAAAGTTGTAAACTCACATCTCCATTTTGCTGCAAGGCTTGAAGTTAATCTAGACCATGGTCTGTTGCCCTGGTGGTTCTTACTGTGACTCACAAGGTGCACTGGCCAGTTCAACCAGAGATTTGTTACTATTACCGTTTTTCCTTTTCAACACTCCTCTTTTCAGAAATTGAAGTGTTTTGGTTTTGTTGTTTTGTTTGGTGGTTTTTGGTTTTGTGTCTTGTTGGAGTTTTTTTTGGTTTGGGGTTCTTTTTGGGGGGAGATTCTTTTGGAAAACAAAACATCAATTGCCAGTTTAATTTCTCCCTGCATTTAAAATTACAAGAAAATGAATCCATGTGTTCCTTCTTTGATAATTAATGTTTACTTTGAGCAGTGTGGTACCTGAATACTGAAAGATGTAAAAATTGGTGCCTTAGTCTTACATGGCAATAGAATAGCATCATTTAGAGAGTAAAACTTCCCATCTGAAGGTTTACAGTCTTAAGAATCACCATGTGGAAGAATTTGAGGATAAAAACAATCTGAAGGTCAAAAAGCCCCCAGCCAAACAAAACAGGAGCACTGCTATAAAACTCAGAGAGAAGAACCATTATTAAAACTATATCTCTTACCTGTCTTTCACAATAAACTTATCTTGATCATCAGTTTCCATTTCTTCAGATTCTTCATTCACAGTTTTAATAATACCATTTTCTTTGTTTTCATCATTCAGAAACTCATATCGCCCATGTTCTAATGCTGCTCTCCAAGCCTGTCTGTCTGTAACCTGAAGCAAACATACAAATTTGAGGTTTCTAAAGAATCAAAGGATACAAACTTTTAGTACCCATTACTGTCTACATTTAATTTAATTATGCTTTTAGTAAAACCACTGCATGCAAGAGTTCTCATTTAAGTTACAGACTTGATGGCACCACTATGTTCCTACATTCTACCATTTGCAAATACCTTAATAGCCCCCAATGTTCCTTGGTAGATCCTGTCTTCAATGTCCAAAAGAAAGTCCCTAAGTCTCAGTTCAAGCTGCTTCTCTGCAGATAGGTGAGATCCGTCATGGAAATTCTGCATCCTTCCCCGTCCTATAGGAGGTCTGACGTCACTTTGAGGTTTTTCTGCAAGAACAGCAAGTAATTTGATGTTAGTAGATCTTGTTCATTTAAAGCAACAGTTGGCACAGAGAATAATAGTACAAGACAGAACAAGCTGAATACATGGGTTCGAAATTCCCTTCTTTAACTGGCTGCCAACACCAACATCTGTGCCAACTAAGGTATCTGATTCAACCAAGCAGAGTAATGATGACCAATAGATGGCCAAGAGATGATTGGCATCCACTCATAACAACACATGAGAGAAATCCTTGCTGATTTAAAAGTAGTTATTTTGTCTTAAAATTCTTTCCGAAGTAGTAGATAAATAACACCAACCTTGCTCTAAGTGCAAGGAGGAAAAAAGAGAGAATAAGTTCACATTTCTATTACCTGATTGCTCTTTACAAGGGAACTCTTCAAATGTCTTTCCTGCATGTATCTTTTATCACTTAAAATAAGCCTGTGCAACTGAAAATCATAAAACCTAACAGAACAAGACAAGATAAAATCTCTTTTAAAAACCTAACCTTAAAACAAAGCAAAAAGATAAGATGGTACAGGCACAGACAAGACTGACTGTGTCCTCTAACTAAAGGC
The DNA here is from genome assembly GCA_013401135.1 of Cettia cetti. Lineage (NCBI taxonomy): Eukaryota > Metazoa > Chordata > Aves > Passeriformes > Sylviidae > Cettia > Cettia cetti. The sequence goes on from VZUI01086972.1 coordinate 29,409, forward strand.
AGGGAAAAAAGGAGCAAGACAACATGATAATTTATGAAAACAAGGTGAGAGCTGATTATAATGGGCTGTCAGGTAAAGACCTACTCCCAAGAGAACTCAAAAGTTCATGCAAAAACTCAAAGGCAACAAGTCTGTCCGAATTCTAAATTAGAGCTTGCAAATTTGCATAGGTGGTGAACATTTTTGTTTACAGGATTTACATTAAAACCTTTGAGTGCAGTGATAAGAAGGTACATGCAACAATTTAAGAGGCATTTAATAAATACAACAAATAAAGCTGTTGCTAAGAAAGCACAGGATGAATTTCTAAGGTGCTCCCAACTGCTGAAACAATTCCCTGTAACTGAAAGTAATCATGCAAATACCCTAAAAATGTAGACTAGCAACTCTAATGCCTGGATGTGGGAAACGTCCTTTTTTGGTTTAAAGAAGAAATGCAGTATTTTGTCTTGAGCAGAACTAGAAAAGCAGCAACTGCTTTTCAAATAATTGACAAGGAAAAGTTAGTGGATACTCAAATAAATTCAAGTAATACCACATATCAATTTTATTTCCATGCTATTTTGAGCAGGAACTGGAAAAGGCAGAAGCACAGCCTACAGTGCAGGAGAATGCCTCTTGTCCTGCAAGTCATTTGAGTGAAGGCAACAGAGCAGCATCTGGAGTTCAGAGCAGAAAAGCTCCCAACCAAGTGCATCTACACGTTGCTATTTATCCCTGCTCATGACACAGTGGTGTGGCACCATTGGTCTTGGACCACTGCATTCACTGCACTTGAATTTTCTTGGTTTCTGTTAAAGGGAAGTTCAAAGCTGCCTCTTTTTTTTAATCAATGTTATTCTACAGTTCTAATATTGAAAGAGAAGAAAAAAATCTGACTGTGGACATCAAGTTGCTTCAGAGAAGAACGCAATACACAAAATACAGAAAAAGGTGCAGCAATTGAGAAAATAAGGAACCATACATACAAACTCAAACATATCAGATGGAGATTTTCTCACAAAAAAAATAGGATAAAGGCCTCAAAATAAATCTTAATTACTATGCAAAAACTCCGTCCTGTGCTAGTTTCCACCAAAAGAAATGTTAGATCAGTTATACATTTAGCAGTATCTGATGTGCTTACAGCATGTCCTAGCAAACAATTTGTGTCTGCTGTGAATAATTCTCCCTTGCCCCAGTACAGATAACCCCATATCCTCAAGGTAATTCATCATAATTAAAGAAAAAATGCAATTTCTTAAACATTACCCTAAGGAGTATCACTTTGGTAACGTCTACCCACCAAGACTCCATGAGCAAGCCAGCTGTAAGCCTGTAAGTGCAGAATTTTATCAGTGATTGGAGCCAATGCCTTGCCAATAAATGGCAAAATACTTGGCTAGGAGAAAAAGGAAAAATCCCTAAATCCTAGGTCTAGGATGGTTTTCAGTACATTCCTATGTTTAAAAACCCATAAAAACTTCTGCTATCCTGCTTTTTCCTTCTGTACTGAGTGCCTGTCAAAGGAAGAAAAGGGAAAAAAACCCCAGAAAAGAGTAATGTCACAAAATGCCACTGAACTGATGTTAATCCATGTAACAACCAACACAGCTACACGGCTTTTTAGCACGTATTAACTTTTATTCCCCAGTTAATCTTTTTCCAAAGTGAAAATTACTTCTGAAAGTTGTCTGTTCAAAAGCCAATGCCAGCTTACTAAGCAGTAAGATCACAGAAAAATTATTGCTTTTTTTTAGCATGAAACACAAGAAAATACCACAAAGGTTGGTCAAACTGGAAACAAAAAAAAAGGAAGGAAAAAACCCAAATGCGTTTCCCATCGTGTTAAAAAAGCTTAAGAATAATTCTTAGATCTTAGAAATTACAGTTAAATCAGAACTAGAGGTTTCTATAATATTATATAGAAGTTTTATCTGTAGAAGCAAATTAAGGCCAAGAACCTTTCATTTACCTGGAATATGGAATTTCTCCACAGGAAAACTGCTTAGTTGTTCATATATTCTACTTTTCTCTTGTAAAAGAGTTTCTTTTAAGGCACTCTCCCTATGTCCTCGGGAATTGAGAGCCTCTAGAAGTTGGTCCAGTTGTTCCCGAGAACTGTAAAAGCACCAACGGTTTGGTTTGTATACTGGCCTTGGCACCTCTATGACAACACTGGTGTGTGAATCTTGGTCAATATTGGAGGTAGATTCAGAGGATTTCAAAGACTCTCCAGTTTTACTGAATACCTGAGGTTCATTTGTGCAAGACTGTCCACTATTCTGAAAGGAAGAGGTTCGAGGCAACAACATGTCTTCTGTGAGACCAGAATAGTCCTCCTCTACGAACAATCCAGGAACAGAAGGGAAAATCCAGTAGCGTCGGTACAGACGGTCACGACCTAACGGGGTGATATTTGTGCAGGCTGTTGCACTCTGAATCTTTTCTAACAGTTCCTTCTCTTTCTTTTGTTGTTCCTGTTTTAAAGCTTCTTCATCTTCAGCAGTAAGAGGTTCGCTCTTTTCGCAAGTGGTCTCTTCTTGTCTTGTAAATTCTTTATACCCATTTTGCCCTCTCCTTCCTGGAGTTAAAAAAGTATGATAGCTATTAATTTACAATTTTTTTTTAAACCAAAAACTCAAGTAAAGGGCAGGTTTTAGTTCTGTCCCTTTCTGGTTATCCAAACTTATACTGTCAAAGACTATCAGCTCAGTCAAGAGACAATACTGGTTTTATTAAAGAAAAACTCAAGTGATTAAACTCCATTCCCATGAAGAATGAGTAGCCACTTTAAATACACCTTTGCTTTGCAGAAACTAGACCAAGTCTCATTTATTGACACTGTCATCTTCAATATCATACAAAAAGAACCAAAATTTTAAGAACACAGTAATTTATTATAAAAACATCTTATAAGGATCAAGTAAAATTCTAGCAATTGCACTACTGAATACAAACTATGATTCAGACTTTATTTATCATACTCAAAATGATGATCTTAAACCCCCAAAGGTCTCAAGAAAGAGCGGAATCCCTGCATAGCAGCTTTTATGGCAAACTTGATCACTTGATCTTCCTTGATCACTTTAATTTTCAAACATATTTACTATTAATTCCTCTCTCAATTTGTACCAGCTGAAAACATTTCAGTTCACATCTTTAGTTTATCAAAGTATTAAGTCCTGGTAATCATCTAGACCAGTATGTCTCATAACTTGATGCATGCAACTTGAAAGGTGCTGTCAATACTCAAGTTCTACATGTTTCCAGAGTGACCTTCAGTTCTCTAGTTGTAAGAATGAAATAATAACACTTATTTGTCATCCAGTCACAAGGTCTCAAACATGGGTATTTGAGAAACCTGAAATTCTGTTTAGGATCTCACTGTTTTGCCATGACAAAACTGTAACAAACATGCAAATCTGTATTACTGAATGACTCAGAATTTCCATCCCAGGTACTGTTAGGAACTGTACAAGTTTGCAACTTAAGTCTACAATCACCCAGGACTCTCACTGTTACAGACACCAGCACAAAGCCTTCCCAGCAGAAAGACACAGATGAGCTAGCAGCCCAAAGCCATCAACAATTCATCCTCCTGTGGTGACACCTATGTTTAGTTAGGACAGCAGGCTGCACCATCTACTCCACTGCAGTTCCTACTAGCACACTGCTGAGGAAATTAAATCTAGGCATAAGTCTGGTTTTATTTTGTACAGGAGGCATGCTGCTTCATTAACAAAGGCAAACTACACCAAAATGCTTGATCTAATGTTTTCTTTTGAAATACCAGTTGGTTTTGCAGTCTACTAAAAATAAATTTTTAAAAAATCAAACCCACACCATCTCCTATTAAATGAAACTCCTACAACTCTCTCTATGAGGGCAAGTACTTGAAATGGGTTGTTAGGCAACATCATAAAATTTTTTAGACAAAAGAGGAATCCACATGGCACATATGGGAGACAAGAAGAAAGAGAAGTATAGAAAAACAGAGAGCTGACCATAAGAACTACACCAGGCTGGATCAATATACTTAATAGCCCATTAAGATCATATTCGAGTGTGGGTTTTTCCTTAAAAGAAACTTACAGCAAAGATTGATACTTTTACTATAAAATACAAAGCTTGCCAGGTGCATGCATGTAGTGCACCAGTACACAAACATTCATTACTGCATTACCTCTCCGTCGTTTTTTGTTTGGTCCCAGCTCTTCTTCATCCTCTGTGACTGTGTCCATGTCTTGCTCTTTACGCTCCATCTCTTTGCTCTCTGTACTAGTATCGAGGTCTTCCCGTTCCTCTTCCCTGGCACAGCAAAATAAACAAAAGGTTACTAACTAAGCAACCTTGCAATATAAGGTGAATGATAAAAAATAAAATGAGGCACCTTTGACATAAGTACTTATCTAGTAAAATACCTATAATGCTCTTAAAAAATAAACTGTAAACCACAGACCATATTAAAGACCAAAAGAAACACGTTGAACTGTAAATGTGAAGCTCTATATTAAGGACTAAAACCTCTGCTCTTTGGTACTCACTAAAACCTCTGCTCTTTGGTACTCACATTTTCATTTGAAGAGTATAATTATTATAATCAGATCATTTTTGGAGACATAGTATAGTTCTATTGCTGTAAATATTCTTCATGTCTAAGAAAAATTTTCTTCCCCAAATGTATATACCATTCTGTAGAATGCTTGGTACACATTTTTGCCTCATCTAGCAAATATAATACCCTACAGAAACACAGGCAGTCTTCAAATTTTTTTTACCAATTCTACACCACTATGAAGAAAAATAAAATTAACATTAAGGACAATATACTTAAAATACACCTTTGTATATGATCAAGTCAATGATACTACACATGTGAGGTCTGGCCATGAAGCTAGAAAGTTCAAAATGATATACATAATACTAAGTATCATACCCAACAGATATTTCTACAGCAGAAATTCTTTGCTCCTCTTCCTTCAGCTTTTCTTGTTTCTCTTTCATTTTTAACTCTTGTTCTTTTAACCTTTCTTCTCTTTTCTTACGTATCCTATTAGTAAGAAGGATATAGAAAACCAGTTGCAATTAATCTACTATCTGTTCTGTCCACATCTTTTTTCTTTTAACATCCAAAAATAGCAGCAACATGGGAAAACATAACATTTAGTACAACTAAGTTTCACTCCTGTTAACTGTCCCAGGAAATCAGCATAGAACAAAACCATTACTACTGTTTCTCATATGCCTTCTGCAACTGATGGCTTAATCTTATTTGTAGCAAAAATTTAGTTTTCCATATCTTAGTTCTACCTTGCTGCTGCTGCCTCTCGTTCTTTGCGATGCTGCTCTGCCTTTAATTCCCGGAACTCCTGTTTTGCTTGTCGTAGCACATCAACAGAGTCCTCAATGAAATCTCGAGTGGAGACAAGAGTCAGGAGCTTCCCACAGAGAGCATGAAGGATCTTCATCTTTTCTCCTAATAAAATTTGGACCAATGTTTATACTTCACTATATAGTTGATAATAAGCCTAACTCTTACAGACTTCAAACTGTATTTGTTCTCACTTAAGAACAAGCGAACAAGCATTTCTAGTGCACTAAATGCACTCGCAGAGATACTTCCTGAAAGCACATCTGCTATGCTTAGAGACACGAGCCTCTCTCTTAATTTAACTTTTACCACCAAAAGAAGTAGTAAAATGCAGTATTATCTACAAAACAGAGATAAAGGAACAGTAGACAGAAATTTTCCTCCATTTCCAAATAATGAACAAAAGACCCAAATACAAACAGGAAAAAAATTCAGCAGGGGCTGAATCAAACACGCCAATGCTTCTTCAAGAGAGATCCCTTATGCAAGTAACATTAACATTTTTAAAATGGGATGAAAGAAAATCTACACAAAAGTAATGAGCCTGCCTAGCTCTGCAACCTCTGATGTGGTGGGATGTGGTTGTGGGGACTGAAGCATAGGAGGTGAGTGTTGGTCTACATATGATCCCCAGAGATCCTTTCCAAACTCAATTATTCCATGATGCAGTAAATTTTGACCATTATTGGTCTGCAGCAGCTGCAAAATTGATCACTTGTTGAGCAATCTAATAACCTCTAACATGTATTGTCTTTTATTACCTGGCAACAAATCATATACTGAGGTACTTGAAAGTTTCTTCAAGAGACCAGGATTACTTAATCTCAGCTCCATGCAAGCATCATCAGTAGTATCAAACCCTCCTCGTTTCTGGTAACGGTATTTTGCATTGGCTGATGTTATATCAGCACCTGATGCTAGAATGTGAAGTCTGAGAATCTCAGAAAGAGTGCAGCTATCAAGATCCAAGTTTTTCAAATTGCAGCCTACAGTTGAGAAGAATGAACAGTTATTTTATATAGACATTTAAATGTACATAAATATAAAAAATAGTTTTTTAAAAAATACAAAGCAAAGTAATAACAGTAACAAAACAAGAAGTGAAACCCACACATACCCTGATGTAACTGGGGCCATGCAGCTGCCAAAGTTGCAACTGCAGACAGTGCAGATTTTGTGGGGTCTGCATCTTCATCCAAAGCCTCTGTTAAATCTTTAAGGAAATAAACACTTTATTCTAGTGCAAATTAAAACTTGTACTATGGAGGGGAGGAAAGGAAGCTGTGTTTTGAGAGTTGCAGACAAAGCAAAAAGAGGGATGATATTTACAGATGCGTCAATGTATTCAAAACTCAATTCAACATCCAAACAAAAATTTACAGCTCTTTAAATGCAACTAAAAAAACTCCATCTAAAAGCTAAGAACATGCACCACATGCTACATATCGGGAGAACACCATATAAGCTGTTAAAGCAACCGCCAACACACAAAACATGCACAATGGCAACATAAAAGGCAGCAAGAACAAATCCAGGAACACGCTTGAAAGCGCAGACAAGTAGCAATGCAAGAACACCTCTATTTCCTTTCCTCAAATGAACTGTTTTTCTTAGCATAATTTTGTTTTTAGGAAGCGTAACTCAAACCAATCACGTATTTTGATACTGGCTATCATCATTCCCTTTATACTTTCTATATGTAACTCGGATGCAGCCTGTTCTACACAAACACAACTACTGAGACATTACAAATAAATCATATTTCACCAAATCAAGCACCTGCACTTAATGATCATCATACACACGCAAACTGACCAGGAAAGCAGGAAAGTGAAAGGGAGAAACAGCAAATTCCTGTTCCTTAAACAAAGGTTTCCTCAGCACTTACAGGTATTTCTCCAGAGGGTTGGCAGAGTATTTTCAGCACAGTATGCTGTTTCAACAATTTCACTTTATTCAAATCCAAATTATTAAGCTGTTAAAGTCACCAAGTCAAAATAAAACCACAAATACAAACTATACAAACAACACATAAAATGGAAATCCACAACAGTCCTATACTATGATTGATGCTTGAAAACTGTTACCCAGACACAGCAAAATTAATCTCTGCACCTCCCCTCTCACTGTAACTATATAACACACTTTGACAAAGTACTGTACACCCCAAACTACACATCCGTGGTGTTCCCTGTTGCAGAAACACTGCCTGTACAGAATTTAACTGAGCAAACATGCTGACTACTGCTACTTGGTTAGCCAGCTTTTACAAGGCCAAGACTATGTAATTCCTTTACAGGAAGGAAGATGTCTAAACAAGAGTGACAAGAAATGAAAGTTCTGAGGCAAGTAAAACATAATAAATGAAGTGCCTTACCCACAACTCTGCTAAACTAGAAAGAAAATGGCAGACTTTTGCAATTGTCAGCCTCATGATGTCAAATTAAAAGATGAAACTTATATTAAGTTTTTTCTGATCAGCCATATGAATAATATAGAATCTAACTATTCTATGATTATCTAGTAATGGAATTCTTGCTTGTATTGCCAAGGCAATACTCTAATTAGTTAACAAATACATTTTAATTGCTAAATTCAACAGTAATTAAAATACAGTCTAAATTATTAACACTGTCTCAAATCTGTAGCTTTATTTAACTAACAAGAGCAGCCTCTGTTATTGAAGACAGTGCCCATGTTTGACATAAATTATAGACTGAACAAATTTTAAGCATGAAAATAAACAATTTTCAAGGGAGGAATTAAAGGAACCTTCGTATAAGTCACACATCTGGCTTGCAGGGGCACCACAGAATTCACTTGACCTCAAACAGGGAGTGCCCTTATGTACCTACCTCTAATGAAATAAAGTAGTAGGATGTAGTAGGATGGGTCAAAGCTTCTCCTTTAGTCAGGAAATTTGGCAGTCCATAAACACAGGACCACAAATTTGTAACAAAGCCTGCACTTCCCTCTGATCAGTGGTTAGTATACACTGAATGCCTCTGCAAATGGGCAACATTAGAGCAAAGACCAAAGTCAGAGTGACTGTGAGAGTCTTTACTGAAAGAACACATGTGGCAGTATCCAGGAGCTGTGGATGCAAACTTCAAATCTTGAAGGACAATGAATATTCAATTCTATATTACAGTTGTGCTGAGGAGTTTTAGTTTTTAATCCAGTTAGGTAAAGACTTTTTTACAGAGACAGGTATCTTTGAGAAGACTTAGGAAAGTTACTTGTTTCCTGACCCTCAGGAGAAACATGTAAAAGTGCTGGAGGAAGAGGAGGAAGGTAAAGATGCTTCCTGCACCTCTGAAACACAAGCAATGCTGTTAAAAGCTTATTATGCTTTGCTGGATAGAATCATAGTAACAATGAGCTTCCTTTTTCTCTATTCCCCCCAGACCCTGCAGTCCATGCCCAGTTTAAGGCTTTAATTTCACATAAAAGAGAAAAAACAAGCCCATTTACGTACAATATCCATGCATAATAAGACAAGGTTAACCAAAGGAATGCCATAAATCATGCAGCTTAAAGTTAATTCCAGTGCAATTTCAGCTTTTCAGCAGTAAAATTAAAGATCTGACCTTTGGTCTCAGCATCAGCTATTTGATCTTTGGCCACTTCCTCTTCCTCTTCGGCCATTGCCTGAAAGATGGCAGTCAGGAAGAAAAACAGCAATTCACATAGTGGGCCTTCAGTGTCATTTCCTACAAGAGCTTCCTCTAAAACCTCTGTGAATAAAGTTTAAGAAGCGTCACTTTTGCCGCAAAGTTGGAAAAAAAATATGTACTGAAGAATGAAAACATTTTTTTTTCCTTCAGGTATGATAATTAAATTACGTATCCATAATTTACTGCATATATTCCTAGAGTGATGGTGTCAGTAAGAGTCCTGACTAAACATTCTTTTCTTAATATATAATTGCAAGAAAAAAGTACAAGTAGATATTCTGATAAGCACAGTAACAACTTGTACACCAAAAATAATTTTGATTTTACAAGTCCCTTGGAGTTGACTGTGAACTGAAAACTGAATTGATATGCATGTGTTAGCACTGATAGACAAAAGCCACACAGAAAATTCCCTAGTAGTGGTACTCATGTCCACTTCAGATGTTTGGTTGTTTGGTAGAAGGGAAACCACCAAAGTGGGGCACCTTGCCACATAAACCACAACTTGCCTAAAGTCACTCCTTCAGGAAATTCATCTTGAAGATCAAAAAGTTCCCCAAAAGCATGTAAAAACTCCAAAACCATCAGAGCATCACCAAAGATTTCAGGAGGAAGTCTTGTCTTCACTGGCACTGGAATAGGAAGTTCCTGCAAACCAAACGGGACCACTTAATACAGTATTCGGTTTGTGCAAAGTACACAAGTGATGAAAACCAAAGGGTCAGTTATTCTAAGGAACGTATTTGTTGAGTTTCTCTACCTTTTACTAAAAGACTCCCCCAGGACACATCATCAGTTACATGATCATGGCAATGCTAGTGAGAATACCAACTTTGGAAACCAAAGACCATGCAACTTAAATGTAAAATTTTTGAGAAAGAAGTTTACTCATGTCCATGAAGCTAATCCCACTATAAGTTAAGAACATTAATTGTCAAGATTTTTCCTTTTTACCTGTATTATTTCATATTGAATGCCAGTTTCCCGAACTGTCCGGACAAGCAAAAATAAATATACTCTTAAAAGTTACTTATGATTGCTTGCTAAGACAAGCAAACCAAACCCCTAACACATTCACATAAAACAAGCCTTTCTAATACTAGGATAAGCAAGATCATATCTAATGACTGTGTGTTCTGATAGAGGGTTTTTGGCATTTGTAAAGCTCTTATGGTAGCTGAAATCATATTAAAGGGAGTTGATGTAACCACATAACAAGACAATAGAGACACCACCTCCAAATCACAGATGACAGTGTCTAACACCATTTGATTTTGAAATCACTATCTTCAAGATTTGACTTCACTTACTATTTCTTAGCACACATAATTGAACAATTTCCAGAATGATGTCTCCTTTCCACAAATGTGATAGTTCACAAATATTAAAAAGAAGAAAGCCAAATACTATGCTTCAAAAGAGTATAGTAAGGCATTTCATAAATTTTCTGAGAAGAAAATTTTTACAAAAGCAGTCCCCACTCAACTCATCTTTATTTATATTCTTGCCAATTCACAAAATCACAAAATAACAGATTATTTTGAGTTCAAAGGGAACCACAAGGATCTTTGATGCCAACTCCTGGTTCTGCACAGGACCATCCATGTAAAGAATCACACCCTGTGCCTGACAGCATTCTCCAAATGGTTCTTGAACTCTGTCAGACTTGGTGCTGTGACCACTTCCCTTGGAAGCCTGTTGCAGTGCTCAATAACCTGCTGGGTGAAGAAGCTTTTTCTAATATCCAACCTAATACTTCTCTGGCACAACTTCAGGCCACTCCCTCACATCCTGTCACTGAGCACCACAGAGATCAGTACCTGCCCCTCCTCACAAGGCAGTTGTAGATTGTGATGAGGTGTCCCCTCAGTCTCCTCCAGGCTGAACAGACCAAGTGATGTCAGCAGCTCCTCATATGGCTTCCTCTCCAGCCCCTTTACCATTCTTTTTTCCCTCCTATGGACACTCCCTAATAGCTTAATATCTTTCTTATATTGCAGTGCCCAAAAACTCACACAGTACTCCAGGTGAGGCTCCACCAGGAGAGTAGAGCAAGCAGAGTCTCACTGCAGTGATGACACTGCTTTTCCACCTCTCCTTTTCTTTCCAGTAGAAATATAGCAGCACTATTTTCACAGCTTGCTCTCCTTTCAGCAATGGCCTTTTTCCCTTTCTTCAGCTTTTTTCCCTTTTTACATAGCTAAGGGTATTCACTCCCATCTTCAATGGCCATACAGCTCCCCTTGCAAATGTGTTCAGCTTTCATATTCCTCCCAACCAGTGCTTTCCCTTGGATTCATTTAACACTCTTCTTTATTTCCACTTGCCCTCCTCCTTGCACTTGTTCAGTTTCCTTGTGTATCTCAAACTCTCATCTCGTGTTTCTGACGATTTGCCTCTGCCAAAATGAATCCCATTAAAGCATACATGAATGTGTAACACTAGAAAATCTTCTGTTATGTACAGCCACACTATACTCTTGTGTGAAACCTAAGTCCTTTGAGAAGCAAATTCTTGTTACTTTCTACAGGTTTCCTGTATCATCATGAAAGATGCTCATTAAACATGATACATATAGTATCTTATATATAGTGTATATTGCTGCAGTTTAAAACAAAAGAATGCCGCAGGACATAACAAGCCAATGTCTTTTCCAACTTTTGCAGCCAAAAATTTAGTTTCTTCATTACTCAAATCTTTTAAATAAGTCACATTTGTTCTAAGTGAGCTCATTTTGTATACTTAACAGAAAAATCAGGTATACTCAATACCCTCCACTCAGTAATGCCAGCACTTCGAACATATTCCACTGCAGACTGAGCACAGCCTGTAATGCTTTTCTGGAGGCTGAAAATGCAGATGACTCTATTAACATTGCCACTGGGAAATATGTATTACACACAGCAGGTGACTCACAGCCTCTAGTGTTCCCACCAGATCTAGATTTGCCTCTGCATTAGGGAATCTAATCCATCTGGGGACCCTGCAAACTACAATCTTCAGGCTATTCCAAATTCAATCATACCTTAAGGTCATCACACTCCATATCTTCTCTAGGCTTACTCCACTGTTTCAAGTATTCCACATATTTCCTTTTTTCCTCACGCAGCTTCTCTCTTTCCTGAAAAAAACAGTCATATGTATATAAATATTATTATTATAAATATTGTTACACGGCCTTATTGCAATTTCTAAAACTGCATCACTTACTGTTCAATCACACTGAAAAGTAAAATATCACATTTAATAAGAATGAAGTAACCTATTCATTTTTATTTTGTATACAATGATACTAGCAAAAAAATATTTAAATGAGGTGATATTTTGTTGGATTAGTTGCTGCTTTTGTTGGGGGCTGTTTTGGGTTTCTTTTTGAAGGAAATGGCAGGAGAAAAATATAAAAAATTAGACAGCATATATTGCCTCAAAAAAGACCATCAAAATAAGATAGTGAATGTGGCTGTAGTAAAATATAGTGGAATATATAATTTCTTCATATTCGAGTTGACAAAAAGTTATTTAGCAATTTACATTCAAAGAGAATCCACACAAAAACCCAAAACTATTAGATATGCTGTCAATCTGATGCAGAACAGATTCTTCAAAGAGAAGACAACCATTAAATTAAATAGTTTTATGTATTATTGGCAAAGAAAGCCCAAGCCCACCACACTACTTCAGAAGTAAGTTCAGATTAAAAATGAACTTTTGGTAAATTAAAATTATAGAGAATGTTAACCAGAAATACAACCCATCATCAAATCCTGTAACTGCCTATTCTTCTAAAGTGCACTTCTAGGAACTGAAAATGATAAATGGAAAATAACATGAAACAGCAACTAAGAGACAAGGGACAGAAAGCCATTATACTGTTCCTATATGAAACACATATACTTCAAAATCATTACTTTTTCCTTTTCTATTTTGAGTCTCTCTTTCTCTTCTTTCTTTTTCATCCTCTCTTCTTCCACAATTTTCTTTAATTCTTCTCTCTTCTTCTCCTTATCTTCTTTCTCCTTTTTCCTAGCTTCTATAGCATTTGCCTTCTCTTGTTTTAATTTAGCTTTTTCAAAAGCTATAAAGGAAAAAAGCAAACCAAAGTTATTTTTCTTTTAGTAAAATGTTAGTTTTAACTGACAAATAGATTAATCTTTTTATAATTATCATATGAAAAAGATATTGTTATGACGATTCAATTGTTTCCACACCAACCAGAAATTCAAACACTTGGAAGTTCTTTACAGAATCAGAGTTTCAAGCCTATGTATTATAATCAAGCCTATGTTTTACGAGGTTGTCAACAGGTAATAAAATTAAATATATCTGGTTTTATGAGTATACAGAAGGTTATTACTTGTTTATTGGTTTCTATCAATTGACATATAAAGATGAGAACTGATTCCAACGTATAATTACAGCAACATATTTAGTAATGACTGGTTAATAAAAGCATGTCACAACCAGGTGTGGCACACCTGTGAAATATCTGTGATAACAAAAACCTTTAAATAAGTGATCTTTAAATATTTAGTTACTACCAATTTACTGAAGTCAATACATTTGAAACCTATGTAGTATTTCAGTGTGTTTTGTTCAAACAAACCTCAGTTACACAGTTTAAGCTGAGCTTTAAATGACAATAAATGCTCTGCCTGAAGAGATGCAGATTTCTTTGCAGTTACGTGTAGAAGAACAGGATACAAATTTCCACTTTCTGTGGACAGACGGTGCCTATCAGCCCACAGACAGGCTAACAAATAAGAGGGGGTCTTATTGTTTTAATTGAATAAACAGGAAAGCAAGAGTCATAAGTGAATGAAATGTAAAAAGATCCTTACTCTTACTAAATGGATAGTACAGTAACAAGAAAGACTTTTAATATATTTTCCTGTAACATTCTGAAAATGGGCTAGGTTCCTTCTACAGAAAGCTACCGCACATACCAGCAATGTCTCTACCTGGCAAACAAGGTCTTCAACATACTGAGAAGGTTAATTTTTCAAGGTACTTGAAAAATTAACCTTGGTATTTTGCTACCTTTTCACATTTGTGAAAATGTGATTTAACTAGTCTTCTAGAAGCTGCAGTTTCTGTCCACACAAGAGAGGAAGCAGCTTTGACTCTGATCAACTGTTACCTCGGTCTATGCTGGCACTCCCAGCACATGAACAAATAGATGCTTGTTGTGCAAGAATGTGGGCACACAAATTTATTTGAACACATGAAATTCTAGTGTCCTTGTCTCCTATAAAGGAAAGGCCCAAAGCAGCGTCAGACAACTTTGCTGTTACTTAAGCAGATGCTGGACCTAGGTAATTTCTAAATGTCCTTGCCATGTTAAAAAAATTCTACGTTCAAGGAAATGAGAGGTTGCAACTTCCACAGATGAAAGCCTTTCCTTAGGAAGGACATGAGTCCTTACAATCCAGAAGAATATCTCCTTGTATGACCTATGTCCTCAAGAAGACATACCAGTTTATCTAGTTAAACCCAAACAAAAGGTGTATAGGTCCCCTTACTTCATTTGAAATCAAATTTAAACTGATCAGGAAGAAGTCAAAGCTAAGCAAAAATAAATCAGTCAGTCCAAACTAAAAATGTCTGAAGTGATTTGTGCTCTTTTAAACAACAACAACAACAAAAAAAATCAGAATATATTTAAGTTCTTTTAATTTTTGAGATTGTTGTATGAGGAAAATGCATAAATGGAAAATCTACTGGATTTGTGTTACACATTCATGCTTTGATATACCTTCAGCTGGTAAAATTTACATGACTTTAACATCCAAGCTTCTACAAAAGATTATTTAGCTCTTTATTTATCTCAGAGAGAAATCAACATAGTTGGACCACAAGCTTCCTACATTTCCCCAATTTAGTCAAGTAACAAGGAAAAAAACAAAATAAAACCAGGAAACAAGCATGCAACTATTGAAAGGAGCATTTGGCAATAATGGTGTGGCAGCACGCTCTCAATACATTTTCCATTTGAAAGGCATAACCCCAATAATACTATAATTATGGCCTGCTGTCAAATCTGCAAAAACTGATTCTACTGGTTATATGAGTAAATTCCAACTTACCTATGGCCTGCACATCATCTTTTTGCTTCTGGAACCTTGCCCTCTCCCTTGATGCTTTACTTTTGTTTCCTGGGGTGTTTTGTTTAGGTGTAATACTGTCCTCCTGATTGAGAATTTGGAGGTGGAGAGGAAAAAAAAGAACACAGTAACTACAGTGAAATGACCAGCAAAAGATATTCCCAATTTTTCAACTGCTCTCTAGAACACAATGAAGTAGTATAGTGACTGAGAGTCTCAGTGTTTAAATACAGGCAAGTGGCATACCTGTATCTGAGGGCAAGTGACATAATTTTATCTGAGAGTTCATATTAAAGCTTTTTAGCAAATTATTTATTAATCCCAGAATGAACAAGTACTCTGTCATCATAACACACCAAAAAACTAGCTTCTTGATGGGATCCCAGAATAATGACAAAAATAAGAAGGCAACATATCAAGTATGATCCCTTTTACCAGCTTAACTATAAAGCAATTACTTTAAGAGCAATTGTGGAATATATCCCAACTGCCTCAAAATAACAAAAAAACCACAGTGTCAACCCTGTATTTCAAATGATCTGAAAACTCAGACAAATGGAACAACTTGATAGACTGTGCTGATGTGCCTTCATCTGGAATTAAAAATGTTATTACTTACAGGACCTGCAGATGCCCTCTTTGGAGGTCGCCCTCGTCGTCTGCTTGCAGGACTGAAGATAAATGTGGGTGGTTCATCAGGAAAGAAATAGGAGAAGTTTTGTTCTGCTAGATTATATTTTTCAATTGATGTTGCCTTAGTAAGAAAGATGAAAAGAGATATTCATTGTGAAATTCTTACCTTTTTATAAATATAAGCTAATTAATGTAAATAGAAGCTAATTAATAAATCATTAATTCACAAAAGAAGACAATAAGAGTAACCATATCCACAACTGCTTAACTGAGAGTAAGAAATAACACTCTGAAATAGTGTAAGTGAAGAGTTCATCTACCAAGTGGATAATGATAATAATATATGCAGCACACATCTGAAACTAGAATTTAGCTTCATTTGGTAAGATGTTTCTTTATATGCCTTTTAGCAAACACAGCTGGACAGAGTCTTCCTAGCAAGTTACTGAAGTGTGTCAAGAACAAATTTTGACAGATAAAAGCAGAAACTTAACTTATTGAAGAATTACATAATTCTCTATTACACAGGTACTTATTTCTGGAGGAAGATTTTTCCAGATTGTCAAAGTTTCTTTTCAAGTCTACTTTCTCAACCTGATGACTTCAGGAAATCTGTCCTTATTGGACAATACAGATGAGGACACAAAGGAGACATTCCAAATAGGACATGTTCACATAACTGAAATGCAAGACAATCAGCAAAAGGACAATAAGACACTCCACAGAAAGCCCAAATAAAGACAAAACTACACATATACCGAATATAACAATTTTCCTGAGGGTCCAGAAAGGATGACTAATAGATCAGTAGTCCTTAATGTGGTACAGTGAGCTGAGTCAAAATGACCACTAACAAGCCCAAGGAATGGGGTGATTTATCCCTTTCAGTTCCATTTTCTTCTATTTCCATTTCTTTAGAAGAGGCAGACTCTAGAGTTACTAATTTATTTAGAAATTCATTTCCTTTGATGTTTTCCACAACTTTCAGAGGCGAGACTCTCACTGACTCTCATCTCTGCAAGCCTTCCTGCAGAATGAGCAGTTATACAGCTGTATGAGAAAATAACAGACACAATAAAAAACCCTGCTACTTTCAAAAACAAGAAGATAGCAAGGATTTCAGGGTCAAGGCTGCAATACACAGTGAAGGAGTCCAGGATCTCTTGTGGTACAGCAAGCAAGGCAAGGGAAATTGCTGCCTTGTGGGAAAAGCTGCTCAAATTCTCAGTCATCTGGTGCCCACTATGACGTGAACTTAAGTCTGAGTTCTACTCAGTATTACCACATATCTAAGATTACAGAAACACGCATAGTCAACATCCAAGGCCTTATCAAAAACCCATTCCAGGCACCCAAACTCTGGCACTTGTCTCACTGAAGATCTGGAGACTGAATTCAATCTATTGTAAAACATTTTCCAGCTTAAAGCATTAGAACAGAATAATACTGGTTTACTGTACCAACACAGAGACAGTTCATTTTTATTTGACTTAGAAATATCAGCTGCGTACCTTGAAGAATGAAAACAATTCATGTGCTAGACTAATCAAAAGTATATTATGTTTTAACAAATAATTTTTTTCTAGGTAAATGCTCTTTTATTTTGGGGACTTCTTTAAACTAGTAGCCAAAGAAGAAATTAAAGAACTATGCTTCATGTCCAGAAAAATTACCATCTTGTTTACAAGCAGAAGTTAAAAACCTGGTTTTGAGCAAGAAGCTGAAGTATTCACTTTTTATTTTGGGGAAGTATATTATATTTACGAAAAGCTAAATTTGATGTAGTTTTAAAAAGAAGCTCTGAGCAGCTATTAGAGAAGAGCAAAATATACTAAATAGTGTCAATATTCTATCCAATAAATTATTTCTTCTTGCTTACCTTAGCTTTAATTACTCCATCATGTGGTTCACAGTGTTGTTTCAGAAAAAGTTTAAGTCTATCACGAGAAAAGAGATGTTTCCTCCGGCTGTATTAGGAAAGAAAGGTAGTATTATCAACTAACATCTTTAATTAGTGTTTAAGTACAGCCAAAAGTATGTGCAGGAATACATGTGATAGACCATATGACTGATCTTTTTCTTAATTTCTTAATTATAAATAACACTCTTATTATTGTAATTAACAACCATTCTTTGAAATCCCAACTGAATTAAAATTTTCCTTATGAATAAAACAAAACCCAAGCAGTACATAAACAGTTGGTGCATCTGCAATTTTTATTTTGAAGATCCTGTTATCTCCTCTTTTATAAACAAAGCCTTTTGATTCATGGTAGATCCTCCAAACACTTCTTAAAATTCCTAAATAAAACTGAAGTCTGATTGTTTCAGAAGAGAGGGAGGACAAACAAACAAACAAACAGGGACAGCAGGAAAGCAGCATTCACATCTCTGAAGCAGGGAGGCAAGCCAACAAGTGACAAGGTGAATTCACACACTCCTCAGTCAAGCTATGCCACTTCTTTCTACAGGACAGTGTGCACTCTACGGGCTCCTGGCACTCCAGGGAACCCGCATTACTTCATGGGAAGGAAAAAACTTCACTACACAGGGGTAGTTAATGAAAAAGAAATCCTGGTTTGTGCTGGAACTAAATTACTTGTAATTGCAAGAATTTCCAGCATCCAGTTCATATAAAGTTTTGATGCACAATCTACTCTAAACATATATTTTAACTGAACTTGAGACAAAATTTGTTATTTAAGAAGCAAAACCTCTACACCTTTCTATTTTGAATCAATCTGATTGCCAGTGTCCATTCCAACATTTCAAACCAGCAATGCTACCAGAGTGCTCACAATGCCAATGGTTCATTACTATCATTATTACAAGTGTTCTCAAACTTTTTTCCACCTACTCCATGAATCTCAACAGTAGCCAAGGTAGTGTGTTGTAAAATGTGGAATATACAAAAATTTTCATAAGAAAGGATGTTCTTTGATGTTTGATCTTCAAATACATTCAAGCCTTATCAACACAAAGGGAAATTAAACGCATGAAAGAGAGAGCTTGGTTGTTAGCTACTATAAGTAATGTCCAGGTGTTAGAAAAATAAACTATTTGTTGGTAGAATTGCCTTGTTAAGGTTTAGGGCTGGACATGCTTCAGTCCTTGCCGGGGGGAGGTTAACAAATCCTGGGAAGAAGAATGCCCACTGACAGTGGACACAAAGAATGCAGAATTTAGGGGTCACAAAGTCACCTAACAGAGTTCAAGCTAAGGAAACCAACAGAGCAACTGTACTGAATCAGCTCCAACTGGGTAAAAGGCAATTCTGCAGGGGGAAATCTGCAGCCACTGTCTCAGGACCACTGACACAAGAAATGCACTGACTCAAAAGAGAAAGGCTGAGCAAGCGGACATTACCATAAGATGCTGTAATTCAATGAATTGGAATCATTAACCAAGAGAAAACAGAATACTAATTAGTAAGAGAACTATGTAACTTGTAGCCAATGAACATTAATTCTTCTGCTTGCTAAAACGTGCTTGATTTATGGAATACCACTGATCACCTAGGCTTGTGCTTCTCTGAAATAAATAATCAGTGTCTCTCTCAAGTGTGTAATTACTGGCTTGCTGCTCACTGGGTAACTAATCCGATTTTTGCAGACAACAACAGCAGGTCTCATCTGTGCACCAATGAAAGCAGAGACTTGCAAGGGGTTGGTACATGTGTTAATGCTAGCAAAGCTTGGAATCCTTGATACAGAAGGCCTATATTACAGTATTTTTTACCAGTGCTTTCAATTAATAGCTCTAACATTGTTTTAAAATGCCATTTTATATCAAAAACATCTTACACAACTCACAGTTACAAAGCACAATTTTAACTTCCACGTACTAATTTTTACCTTAGTTGAGATGCTTTAACAATAACAGGTTCATATAAGTGTTTTTTAATAGGTTGGACTTTGTATTTGAACAAAGAAGGATCAATTATGGCTTTCTTCTCCCTAGGGAAAAAAAAAAAATTAAAAGTTTATATTCACGTATCATCAGCCTCATATTTTACACATTTAATATATTTACATGCCTACACAATGGACTTCTTAAAATACCCAGCCTGTAACTATCCACCGATACCAAGGAGGGCCTATTAATTTGTGCCAGCTTTTCTGCTACTATATTTAAATATGCATTAAATCCAGTTCCTGCAATGAACAGGAAGAATAATGAGGGATGTTTTCTTAGCAAGGAAATGGCAGATAAGGGAAGGAAGAAAGAAAGAGAAAGAGAGAGAGAGACAAGTAAGGATACACCCCTATAGTTCAGAAAATTGTCTCCTTAATACTCTCCGTATTCATGATGGCAACAGGAAGCCATGAAAAAGGAGAAAAGGATGATGAGGAAGGAGTCCACAAGACAGAAAGAAATAAATTCAATAAAAACAGTAGCCCTTGATCTACCAATTGCATTGCAAAACAAATAGAACCCACCTAAAATATTTTTCCAAAATAACACTTTACCAACAACAGAAAAGAACACAAAGTAACAGAAATCATAAGACAACATATCTACACTTCAAAATAAATGCTTATCAGGTTACATGCTTTATTAGCCAAAGTGCACTTCCTTTTACAGGTATTGCTACAGAGAACTAGATTTTTTTTTTTCATCCCTCATGGATAATATTTCTTCAGCCTTAACATAGGATCAACTCTTTTGTTACACCTCTTCCTAGGTGGATAACACCCAGGTCTAGTGTGCTACCAAAACTAACTCCTTTACAAGAAAGAGAAGGATTTTGCCATAGACAATATACTTTAAGAAGAGTAGTGTATTTATGGACAGACTTCATGAACAGAGCTAAACTAATAAGATTTTGTTTAAATAATGTCACATTTTGGTATTAAACAACAGAACTAATTTCTCCTGAGGTGACAATCTGTAATCAAGAGTTGTACTGCTTTATCAGGAAGAATTCAGTCATCATCTTATTTCATCAAGAAGGAAAGTTGAAGCAGATATGTAGATGAACTAGGAGATTTAAAACTATGCATTTCATCATTGTCAGCCCTTCCAGCATTTACAAAATGCTTTCAAGGTGGAGTTTATGACAAAATAAAACAGTACATCACTTGCTGTTCTTTAGTCTTGTGAAAAACATGCACAAGATGTTGAGAACTGTATTTTGCAATGCTGCTGAAAATAAAATTTGCTACAATTCTTGCTTTTCCCCACTAATTCTGTGAAAGAGAAATACAAGAAATGTTAACATTCCAATGTCTAATAAATACATTAATTAATACAGATTAAATGAAACAGTACTTATGTAACCTAATGACATCATTAGTGTCATTTCACATGAAAAGAATTAACAAAGTTCCCAAGAAAAGCAGTTTAAAATGTCTAAATTATTTAATAATAAAGGGACAAAAAAAAAAGAAGACAGGCTTGGAAACAGCAACACATCTACTAGACCTACAGATAAGTGCTGTGATATGCATGCAGTGTCTTGCATGATACTGCATGCACAACACAGTTGAAGTCTAAAGTTGAGTCACTTGGACCAAACACAGTTGAAGAAATGTAAGAGCAAAAACCCCACCCAGCTATTCATATTAGCAAAACAGATCAACTGTAATCCAGTATATCCACTGGCAAGATTTTAACATCTCTACATAAGTTTGTTAAAAGAGCTTTCATATTCTGGTCATACCATGACTTGGTCTTCCATGACCATCTTCAGTGTCAAGACAGGAAAGCTAAAGTAATGAAGGCTGTCCCTAGGAATTTCTGGGTAGTATGAAAGACAAACTTGCACCTCATCACACACCATTGCGTTTCCAGTCCTTTAGTCTAGCAAGCTGAAGAATGACCCAAACAGATAATGTTCAGACACAAAATAAAAGGCATCAGAGTACCAATATTAAACCAAAATTATATCAGCTTATTTATATATTTTGAATAGATTCTAAGCTTCAATACTGTCTGCAATCAAATTCAGGGCCCAAAGAATAATCAAATTTTCAACTCTTTATCATTAATCTTTACTTCTTAGTTTAAGTAAATATTCCTCAACTTAAGTGGATCATATATCATGGTCCAAACATAATTTCAAAACACACTACATTTTTTCTGCCTAGTTTCTGATTTTCCAGTTACTATGCCAAGAATGAAATATATTCCTGATATCCTCCTCCAAATTTATAGCTTAGTGCAAAAGAGGAAGAAAAAGGTCATTCAATACACATAAAAAGCTTTTAAAATTATATAGATTATCTAGCAGCTTTGGCATAAAACTATTATTATTTTTGTAATATTTGATTTTGTAAAGCATTGTATTAAACTCCTTAAGAGTTAGCAAGGTTTAGATCCATTTCAGAGCAGAGATCCCTTACAAAAATCTTCACAGCACAGCTCTGACACACAACCAAATCCAAAGGAAAAAACACAGAGTGTTTTGCAATTCAGTAGGTAAAAACCACAACTGACTAACACATTATACCAGTTTCTACTGCACTCAAGTGACTGTGGCTAGTAATTGTTTCAGAATCTTGCATTTTTACTAAGGTTACTGATAGGTAATAATCTCATCAAGCCTTCAATTACTTTAGCATGGTGACCACATGTCCTGAACACGAATTTCTTCTTACACTACTGCTATGCTGTATTCTGACAGCACAGTACTAAGGGAGCAGTACCAAGTAACTTCAGAGACCTTAGAACCATAGGATCATTAAGGTTGGCAAAGGCCTCTAAGATTGAGTCCAGCTACCAACCTGGCACCACTGTGTTCATCACTACACCACATTTTCAAGTGCCACATCCACAGGACATTCTGAACACTTCTAGGGATGGCAATTTCATTACATCCCTGGGCAACCTATTCCAATTCCTGATGTTTCAGTGGAGAAAAAATTTATATTATCCAATATAAACCTCACCTGGCACAATTTGATGCCATTTCCTCTCATCCTGTCACTTGCTAACTGGGACAAGAGACCAATCACCACCTCATTACACCCTCATTTCAGGTGGTTTGTAGGGAGTGCTAAGGTCCCCCTCACCGAGCCTCCTTTCCTCCAGGCTGAACAAACCCTGCTCCTTCAACTTTGTCCTTTCCAATTACCTTGTCCAGGACATCTACCTACACCATCTGGTCTGAGTCTTGCCACAGCTACCTGTATCTTACTGTATTAAGAGAAGTAGAAAAATTGCACTGAAAAATACTGAGTCAGAGGATCGGGAATGCTGTCCTGAAGTGCTAAAATGACCGCTATTCCTCTTTTTTCAGAAAAAGGCAGTGGCTTTTCTTCTTCTCTTTGACTGAATTTGGGAAGGGAAAAAACTCCCTTGAAGAATACTAGTTAAATAACACAATCATTTATGATCTCATTATGCTCCAGTGCAAGCCTTACACAGAGGTAACCTGTCAGTAAACTGATCCCCACAGCAAAGCTGCCTCTGCACGTCTTTGAAGATTGCCACTGACAAGCAACTCTGTACTGAGCAATAGTAACAACTGTCCATTTGGAATTGCAAATATTTTCTGGAACTTAAATAAAATTTCACCAACAAAGACTGTTAAGAACAACACTCTAGGGACAAGACAACAGCATCCTGCAACAAAATCCTGACTTTTAACTTTTTGGTGAAGATTTTAAGGTGCCTTTGATCTAAGTACTTCAGTCTTTCCTAAAAATATAAAGAGGACTACTCATCATCACTATTCTTGGATTCAAGCGATGAAGGAATGAGAGAGGAAGAAAGGAAAGATAAGAATTAAAGATGAAGAAAGAGATACTGTACTGAAGATACTATATAGCTTTAATGACAAGCTATGCCCACATTTTGACATATCCAGTTCATAATTTTTTTCTCCAAATAAAATTAAATAGCTTATTTGAAGATAGCAAAAGACCTGGATGGTAAGGTTCCACTGACATAATTTCCAAAAACTGCTACCTCTTATATCCCAATATTTGCAGGAACAATTAGCCCTTCCCCAAAATTAATCTTCAATTCAAATTGAACAAACACCCAAATTTACTGCCATAAACCAGCCAGCAAACCAAAAATATTTTTTCTAGTATTTCTGATGTTGCTTGATGATTCACACTACTCATAGCCCTGGCAAAAGGAATGCCATGAATAATTAAGTTGCAGCTGAATTGTATGCAGTTGGCAGCAAAAGCCCCTCAACCTCCAGGCTGCTGCTGAGTGCTAAAGCCAACACAAGAGCTCAGCCTTACCTTTTAAAGTCTAGCAGCTTAAGGTGTGAGTACTGCTATTCCATGTGACCACTAAGCTACCATACCAGAGGCACCCAGGGTGCCTTATACATTTAGTATAAATGTTTTAAGAATTGAAAAGATTGCTAGCTTTTGCTTTGTAACTAGGCCTTAGAAAGCAGCCTGTTTTTCTCAGAGAAAGTAAGAGTATCATAACCTCTTTCTTCCATACCACCCCAACTTTTACTGCAGAACACAACAAAAAAGGTCAGCAGGAACATTTGTACAGACTACACGGCTATTTCTGCCCCCCACAGACAGGAGTAGGGTCACAGAAAGGCTGAGATCTCTAATGACATCTATTTTCAGTTAAGATTCTCTAGCCTTACAGATTCTTTAGGAAAAATATTTGCAGATGGCCCATCAATCTGTGCTGTGCTCCCCTCCCCCTCCCTCACAAACACCCTGAGCATCTGCTGTACCATTGTTTAACAGCACTGCAGCTTTGCACAAAGGCTGGGTCTCAAAACCTGGAGATTTGTGTGCAGGCTGAGGCAGAACTGTCCTGCACATATCAACCTGACATTGGTCCCAAGGTGACTAACATCCATACTCCCCACATGCCAGCCTCTCTATAAACAGCAAAATACAGTCTCTGAAAGATTAGGGCTGCAAAACAATGCCATTCTTTTCAGTGGGATTTCACCTTGTTATGAGCAATGGTATAAAGAATCTTATATGCCAGCATACAAAATTTACAACAATGCTTTACTTACAAGTAGGTTTTACATATACAGCAAATAATACTTTTCAAGTTTGCATATACCCAGAATATATCTAGAAAATTACTGTTACTACACTCTCACTTTTGTTATAAACAGACTCACTTGAAAGTTACAGTATTTTAAAGCCACAAGAGGTTTGCAATTTAACTTGCTGCATAAATGTTAGATATGTCACAAAATTCTGCTTCAAAAGCCGGTATATTCTCACAAGAATTCCCCTTCTAAGAGAAAGAAATTATTTTCTCTCCCTTCTCTGCACTATCAAAATAACTAATCAGCTGGGGAGAACCACAGACTGACTGTGGGTGCAAGACTTAGTCTTACCACAAGCTCTGCATGCACGGATGTGACAGCACTGTAACAGACCAATCCTACAGTCACCTCCATGCATGCTTGCCTAATTCCAAGAATAACCTCCTTTCAAAAGCCACATGCCTTTTGGAATACTGAAAATACATTTATTTTTTCAAATATGTAGGACATCTTCATGAAGAACTTATACACTGCCTTCAACAGACAGCAAAGAAATTTAAAAATTATTTATCCCATGTTATTTTCTTAACCAAGCGAGGAGCTCCACCATAGTTATTCTAGGCATGTCAGGACATGATTTCATCATGAAGCAATCAACAAGATTAACTTCTGCATCCATGTGACACCTTAAAGTCAGTAACAGTTCACACAAAGCCTGTACATTGCTAGATCCTAGATTAGGGCCCACTTCAAACACTCCTCTTTCAGCATCATGCCTATGAAGCATAGAAGTCTTTCTTCTCATTATACTGCTAGGATAGGCTCAATTACTGCTCCGTGAAGGGATACTGCAAACTAAACAATACAGTTACAGCCAAGAAGCTCTCCTATTCAATGTTATTAGGCTACTCCAGCCCATAGAAAGTTCCTCAAGACAAGACACACAGTTTCACTGCACCTAACATCATAACTAAATCCATCAAATACAATGATATATTTCTAACGACACATGCACAACGAAGGAAGTTTGGTATGTTTTTGGTTTTTTGGACACAAACACAAGAAGTCTCTGGGAAGACTTTTCAGACAGTTCCAGTAATAGCATGTCCTCCTGTCATAAAGTAATCTCAAGTGTGAGCCTCACGATGGAAGTGAAGTGATACCGGACCGCAGAATCACAGAACCTGCTGCACTTTCTGCTACAGCAGCACAGATTTCCCAGCACAGAGAACTACCAAGAGGTACACAGAGCTCTTCCACCACATCTCAGCAAAAACACTGTCATTGCAAAGAGATAAACAATAATTATTCTGTAGGTATTCCATTTCTCATATTGCGGTTTTCTGGTGCGTTAGCATAACAGGCACTTCTGAAGGTTCAGCTGATCACCTTCACCTGTCTGAACACTCACAATCCATACAGATCAAGTAATTTGTTTCAGTCAGACTCTGACACATCTGCCTTTAGTCTCATTTCCACCCAGACAGAATGACATACAGTAAAAGCATCATGTACCCATTTTGTGCAGAGCTATTGTGCGTTTCTGAGTCATCACTGTCACTGATGACAATTGTGTCCCCATCAGCACTGCTGGTGTGGCCATTCGCCATTCCATTGTGATGGGCTGGAGCTATGACTTCCAAAACCTTACACTGCAACCTGAAAGAGAACACAGACATTTTATTCATGTCAAAAGTCTTTCACTAGTACAAGGAGCCTAAAACTGTAGCAGATGTTATTTTAAGAATACATACATAACTGAACATTGTACTGTCTACTAAATAAGTAACCAAGAGCCTTGAACTGAAATACTAGGTAAAATATTAATTTCATAAGTACCATCTAATAAATGGACAA
The DNA here is from genome assembly GCA_013401135.1 of Cettia cetti. Taxonomy (NCBI): domain Eukaryota; kingdom Metazoa; phylum Chordata; class Aves; order Passeriformes; family Sylviidae; genus Cettia; species Cettia cetti. The sequence goes on from VZUI01086972.1 coordinate 55,965, forward strand.
ATTCATTTGCTTACACAGCTATCAGCTTCACTTGTCAGGCAAACAAATCAAGTTACTTGCGGTTGTGAGGGTTTTTTTTCAGTTCTCATTTCAGTAAAAAGTTAATGTGTTACTGTAAAACCGGACAACAAAACTTTTACATTATTTTCATAGCAGTCTAAGAAAAGCAAAAGATTTTCAGATCTTGAAGTATTTTTACTTGTAAGACATCATCTTCAACTACTGTCGATGACCTAAATAAACAAGGCTGAAATGATCATTATGCATCTAATCTTAATAATGGCCCATTTATCTGCTGACACATATTAAGGCTCCATCTGGCATGCACACAATTGACAAAACAAGCCTATTCCTTTGCCATCCTGAATGGTAGTTATAAAAGGGAGAATTAACTACATATCAAAAAGTATAATTAATCAACACTTCATGCTGGGTAACTGTACTATAGCTGATTCTTAACCACTAACTTTCACCCCCTTCTAGAATTCCATGGTCCCTATTCTTTAGGTTAACATCCAAAAGCCTTGTCTGATTCATAAAAATTAACTGCTGTAGTCAATGGACATTGTCACATTCTATCACTGAAAGCTCAAAGCATGGGGGAAAAGAACACATAATGGTTTTCTTCTCTGGGCACCAAGCACTCCCACTTGAGATATATAAAATGAAGAATACATGAAGCCCTAGTGGTGTCACGCTTAGGCTAAAAACAAACAAACCTCATGAAATCCCTGACAAACAAATTCCAAATGTTCTTCTATCTGAACCGAACACTCATAAAAAGGAAGCAACGTCAAAATATTTCTTGAACACATCTTTCTGCGAGCAGACAGCGCTACCCAAAATTTGCACACACCAGGAAGGCTGGGGGTGGGAAAGGGGGGAAGAGGAAAGAAATTATGGTGGTAGCCGGACAAAATCCCAAAGAATTAAAATAACATATTAACATCAAAATACCTAGCTAGCATTCTTATGACATTATCAATGATCAGTAATGCAGTTAGACCCTGTAGCTACTCTCTGCAACAGGAAGGGAGCTCCAGGTTACTTCAGCAGATTATTAAAAAAAATGAAAATAATTTAATTTTTAAAAAAACAACAACACTATTAACATCCTTATATACTCCTAAAGACAACAACATGACCAATGCTTACAATACCTATGGGGACATCAGAGCTGCCTGCACACAGAGGCAGCCTGAGCCCACTTGGACTTGCTGGCCACAGGCACACTGCATTCCAATGCAGCCTATCTTGTTTCCTAAAGCTGGCTGGTCTGGGGCTGGAAGATACGTCTTCCCATACAGTGGAGACCAAGCTTATTCACTGTAAAAAATCTATATAGACTCTGTATAAAGAGCCAAGAGCGTCCATGTATAGTGGTGGGAGAACATGCGTGGTGACTGTTCACAAAGTCAGTCCAAGTCCAACCAGGCCTATTAAGGTCTGACCCAGCACCAGACTCTGAATTCTCTAAGAAAAGTCCATTATTAGTAACTGGGTTTTCCAATATTTGGAACATCACAATCACCCCTTCATACTAAATAACAGGGAGCCAACTGCATCACGGAATGTATATTTGTAGGCTGGGTTTTTTGAAATCCAACAAAGATCACCTCCTAAGAAAAGACTTCTTAATAGAACTAGTTTTGTATCAGATGATAAAATAAATTTCCTAGTGAGTCCAAATTAAGACACACTTCTAATTTCCAACGGCAAACCATTGGAAGCTCCCGACACGCTCCTGCTGTTACCGCGCTCACCACTAGAGGGGGCGGCACACGCCACAGCCGCGCCGCGCCCCGCGCCACCCGGGGCGCCACTGACAAAGAGGCTTCAGCGCACACCCGCCCCCGGCCGTCCTGCTGCACAACAACACCGCAGAATTCGAGTCACCGCCGAGCTTTCCAGCATTGATTTTACCTGCTCATCCATCCAGCAGCCCCGTCATTTACAGGGCATCATATCTCCTTCTCTGAGAATGGAAATTACATATTCTATATGCTTGATTCAGTAAGCGGCAAAATGCCCAATACAGCTGCATTCCACTCCCCGCCCCCTTCCCCTTTATTTTTCAGCAGGAAGAATGACTAACAGATTAAGCCATCCCTGAGAGGAAGTGATACTCCATCTTCTATGCAATTCAAATCATTACCAAAAACCTTTGGGGAAGGAATCAAGTGAAACACACATTACCTGGTGCAATAAAAGCACAATAAGGTGCAATTTAATGCTTACTGATAGACAGGAAATTAAAGACAGTGATGCAACCGTTCCTTCTGGCATTAAAGAAATAATCAATGAATGATTTTTTTTTTAGCCTTTTTTTAGCCTGTAGTGAAGTCAGGATAATAGCACAAATTCCCTGGACTAAGTGGCAAAGACATTGTTTCTAGTGCAAGTGGTCTGCTCTTCTTAATAACCTAATCATTCCCTGAGTTCACTCACTACAACTCCTATTTTATATTACAAGGCACATAAAACAACATAGCTGAAAGCTGAAGCAAGATATTTAAATGAAGCATACTACTTGAATTACTTCCTAAAAAAGATACTTCAAGAGCTTGACACAGCTTATGTCAAACCATGCTCACTATTCCCCATAAAGTAAGATTTGGGGGCAACAATATAGAAAGACACTAGCATCAATGTACATAAATATGTACCCTAAATATCCCCATCAGGCAGGAAGCACTTTCTTCAAATTACAATAAAGATTATAGTCACACTGAGTGAATCCCAAAGGCTTTCAAAATAAATTGAGACTGGAACAATCAGGAACTTGCACACAACAGTCCCAGCAACTCTAGCTCAGATGACACTTCTTAAAACAATTTTGCTTACCCATTTCTCTACTACAGGCTGTTACCAACAACAGTGCAGGTTGAAATGATGATCGTTGAAATGATAGCCTCATGCTTACAGATCTATTTTTGTTAGGCTCAGAAACTAAGATCTTTGAGGTCTCTTATGTTATGGGAAGGGCTCCAATAAATGCTTAGCCTTATGGTTTTATCTTTATTCTTCCAAAAAACCAGAACAACAAAGAACACAGGAGCCCAGAGGCTTTCAACACAAAGCCAGAGGTGGTATCACAAATGTAATTTTTTTCTTTTTTTTTTTTTTTTAATTAAGGGTATCTTCTCTCTCAAATGAGAAAGCCAGAACTTCCACTGATTTCTGTGAACGTTGGTTAGGACTCATCAGCTGCACAAGCAAAAGAACAGAACTGACTCCAGCAATCCAAGGGCTAGGGACTACAGACTGTGGCACAGGACAGTTTCTCAGGAAACCCAACTCAGTCTCCTTCTGCAAAAAACAATTCTGGGCTGCGCTTAGAAGAGCAGTTTAACACAAGTAACAGAAAATTAAGGTCTTGACCGAATCTTGTCAGGCTGCTGTGCTACTTTTCCATGAGACGTCAGGGTGGTTGAAGCCCCCAAGGACAAGAGCCTGTGAGTGCAATGGTTCCTGTAGCTGAAGCAATAAGGCTTTGTCAATAGGCTTTCCTTGATTAGGGAGCCTGTAGTAGTAACCAACCACTTGCTTCCTTTTGTTGCCTCAGTGTCTGATTTTTACCCACAGGCTTTCGACCTGCTCACGGCTGTTCTTCAGAGACAACTTTTCACACACAACCTGCCTTTCCTCCTCCCATCTCTTCTGAATAGCCTGTAGCCATCGATGGTCACAGTCTGCTCATGGGATTTGTCCCACCACATTTCAGTAATGGCAACATAGCTTTCTAGCAGCAAAATGGTTTCTAACTCCTCCTGTTTGTTGCTCGTGCTGTGTGCTTTGATGCAAAGGCACCCTCAGCTGGGCTGTCAGCTGTGTCACCTCCCTAGAAAACACACCCCTTAATTCCTTGGAGATAATTCTCTGCTGGTGTCCCTTTTGGTTTATAATACCTTAGGAGTCCCTGGCTCATCTCCCGAAGACTGCATGTGTTCCAACGTGGCTTGCACATTTTAGAGTCAGTATAATATAAGATGCACTTCAGCTGGGCCACTGATTTCACCTCCAACACTGGCAAGCTGCACCCAGGCTCATCTCTGCCAAGCCTGGTATTATCCCCTTCCTCCTTCAAACATAATTTTAAGCCTTTTCAATCATCCCTGCCAACTCATGAACTTTTAGACAGGCAAACTCCATTTGTCTCCAGCAGGCCTGGTGCCATATAAATTGCCCCATGATCGCAAAAGCCAAAACTCCACTGATGGCCTTTAAGCCACATGTTGAACAGGTGGGTTCTCCTGTTCCTTTCAGCATTCCCCCTGCTACCAAAGGGATTTAGGAAAACACCACCTGTGCTCCTGTTCCCTCAATCTGTTGCCCTAGTGCCCTGAAGTTCTTTTTGACTGCCATAAGACTTCTCTCATCAACCTTGTAACTGCCAACTTGCACAATAACAAGAAGTGGGGAACAATCAGAGGGCCCAGTTAGTCCAAGGAGTCTCCTGATAGCGTCTCTTACCCAGGTCCCAGGAAGGCAGCAGACTTGCCTGTGGAATGCATCCAGCTGGCATATGATGCCCTCAGTTTCCCTGCAAAGGGAATCACCTACAATCACCCTTCTTTCTTTCCTAAAACCCAAAGTTGTGATTCATCTGGCTGACTGACGTGTTCTGGACAACCTCCAAGATAGAACTTCATCTCCACTATTATCTGCCTGACCCTGATATTGCAGAGCCTCATACATACTCTGCATGGGCACTTGGAAAAGAAAGGGAGGCCAGGGGGAATTGTCCTATCTCCCTGGGCAGGGACCTGTTTCCATTCACCCTCACTTTTTAGGTCCCCCCTTCTGCCTGATGGTGAGAGGGTGAGGGTTCCTCTGACTCTTGCCAAGCTTCCATCCACTGCGTTTCTCTCAGGGACTGAAGGATATGATTCCACCAGTCTGTTTTCTCTCACACTCCCTGATACTCCTCAGCCTTTCCCCCTCCTCTTCAGAATGAAACAAACCAGAACAAATTCTTTCATTCAGCTCAAAGACATGTACAGAAGCTATTATGAGTTGCAGAACAGGCCAGGTATCTCCACCTACTGCTGCTGGAGAAGTAGAAGAACGCAATTTAAAGAAGAGAACATGCACTCCACTGTGTAAAAGGCCCAAACCACCACAAGATAGCAACTGAAAAACCTCGACACTGCAATTCGTGGCACTTTTGCTTCCCAGAGAAATTCTTCCCAAATGCCAAGCAGGCCTTTACATCCAACCAAGGCGGGCATTAGAGAGTCTGAGGGGAGAGACCACTTCTCACAGCTCCTCAATTGAGAATTCTGCACACTAACTTTTGATCTGGTTGGCACTAATTACTCTGACAGAAAAAATAGTCTGGTACTCTCCTATGTCCCCATTTCAAGTCAAAAAAACCAAGATACCCTGAAGGCTCAGATGAGTTGTAAATGTGCCTCTTTATGCTTTACGATAAGCAGACAAAAAACATCCCTTGGATGGCACATGGCTGTTTCAAATGGGAGAGTGGGGGAACATTGCAACACTTTGAAGCCAACTTTTTAAATAAAGCCCACAATGATCAGTGAGTCAGAAGCAAAGTCACTTTTTAAGACACACAAATGAAAGTTTTTCAAATGCCAAAATTTAAAAAGCACACTTTTTCTAACAGTAGGTAATTAGTTGAATACAGAAATCCCCAGAAGAGTAATACCAGAAAGTACCAAAAAGTACCAAAAGCTATAGCATCATTCTGTTTTGTCAGCTTTTAGTAAGTTTTTAAGAAGCAAATGTCAAGTAAGTGCAGTCACTCATATCCCTCATCCTAACAGTTCTCATACACTTGAGAGTAATTAAAGAGGTAAAAGAGACACAATCTGAAGGAATACATGACATCTTTTATTAAGCTAACTGGTACTGTTTAATGCACACACAAAACAAAAGCACACAACAAGGGGACAGGTTTTATGCACATAATGGCTTCCTAAAGTACAGAAAGAGCTGCTGCTTTCAAGTTTTAGCATCTTTATTTGTCTGTCAAGTTATAGTTAAGATTGTACATTTCAAAGAAACTAGCAAGAGACTAGGTTTTGCTTAGGACAAGGGCATGCACAGAGTAGCTGTATCAGCTGTCTCCTGCAGAATTAGGACAATACTACAATGGTATATGCATCATTTTGACTGCCCAGCCTTTGATTCATAACATTGTACTGATTAAAAACAACTAATAAAACAAACCAAAACCTTTAACTTTGAATTTATAGTTATAGAAGTAGAGAGTGTGAGAATGAGAGCTAACAGAGACTGGCAGTGCCAATTGTTGTAACAGCTGTTCAACAACCTATAAGAAAGGAGCTGCATGTTCTTTCCCATATATCATAATCTCATAGCTTCTACTAGTCAAATACAAATATATTTATTAGTCAACAAATTTACATTTATATTCCAAAGAATTTAAAGGCAGTGGAAAGTGAATTCCTGAAACATGATTTTTTCAGGCCAGAAGTTGATTTATCCTTAAACAGCTATGCTGAGAAAATGCATACTGTGTTTGCTCTGTGAATAGGTCAGCTGCTCTCCAGTACTATCAGAGATGCTGTTTCACAGACACCAAGCTAGTTTTGATACTTTCTGGAATTCAAATTCACCTTTCAAAATAAAGTAGTAAGCTTCCTTTGTATACAGGAATTTTACCACTAAAAAACCACACAACAATTAGTAATTATAATTTAGATTCTCTGTAACTCATCATCTAAACATGGAATATACTGTCACTTACAACCTAGTGGTCTTATTATATAATAACTCATCCTAGTGCTCAGAATACAACTAACAGATATATAGATATAGACAGATAGATACAAGCAACTTGCCAGTTTAAATAAAGTTGGAAAATTAGCTATAACTTTATCTCTTGCAAGGATTATCTTCTACCATCCTAATTCCTTATCAGCTATAGTCATGACCAACAACATGCTTCCTGTGCCCCAGTTAGGACTTACAGAGATGAAAACAGTAAGCAAATCTTTTAATTGGCCTAATGCAATGGATAATCCACTCCTAAATGAACACTCCTAAATCACTGGGGCACCAGTCAAACAATTGATGAGTTTAAAAAAAGTTTGATCTGTGATTATCTGTTTCCTGCAGCCTGACAATTGTCAACATCAGACCATTCAAAGCAGAGCAAGGACGTTAACCTATTCAAATGTATGATCAGATGCAGCAATCTTCCCAAGAGAGCATCATCTACTACTTCTGTAAGTAGGTTCATTTTTAAAAGCATTCTGGTGTTGCTTACCCACAGACATTAGGCAAGTATTCTTTTGCAGTGGTGTCATCTAGTGGTCAAATTCAATGAAAAAAACCATATTCCTTTCTGTATGAATTTCTTCCTTCTTACACATTGACCTTTAAAAGCAATTCATTTCAGTCTGTAAGTGGCTGACTTTTTAATTAAGGGCCATACTAACTGATGGACAAGAATTGGTTGTGCCCCAACCTCCATGTGGGGAAGGGAAGACATCACCACTTCAGCTATTTTTATGAGTGGGGGTAGAGTTGTCTGATCTCACTGCTCAAGTCAGACCAAAAGCTTGTAGTTTAATTAACTAATTATCAAACTGCTCACTTATCTATCCTAATAAAGATGGACATTATTTCTTGTGATAGCACCCAGACGCAGAATACTGACAATAAATCACAATAGGTTGTTTACACAAGCTTTAAAAGTAGTTTTTCCTCCAAAAAATTAAAATAGTTATAAAACCCAAAAAGCATGCTCCTGACTTCAAGCAGAAAGGAACAGGTCCTACTGAGGAGCAAGTTAGGCCGTTGGAGGGTCTGCTTTTATTTTAGTGTGTCTGAGGCATTAGCTGAGGTTATTATTTTAGGTAGGCCTTCCAAAACACATAGTTTCAGCTTTCAGGTAACTGTCCTCATATATCAAGATGCTGAAAATCAATTTCACAAGTTTCAAGTACCAATAATAAAACATAGTACTAAGACAGCAACAAATGGACAGGTTACTGCAAGAGACACCATTCCTCGTGGAAAATCAAACGACCAACATGTACATGATGGGTCTTGAACTTCCAGTTCTGAATGTCAAATATAGGAAGCAATTCCAGTAATGTGATTAACATTTTCCCCCTCCTTCAATAAAGCGTGAGCTAAAACATTAGCTGCTTATTTTACATCTTAATTGACCATGGCTAACATGAAATATTGCTCTAATCCTCCCCCAGCAAAATCTCAAATAATTTCCATGCCCTTTTCAATAAACTCCTCTCCATAAACTGCAACGTGACATTCTAATGGACAATATTGACAGTGTCAACTGGTTTCAATTCTTTAGCAACTCAAACTTACTTGTAAATTAAGTTTTCTCTTTGTATTCTATAGTGTTTCTAACCAGTGTTTCAAATAATAATTTTGGTTTTTGTGAAGGCAATACTAGGAAAATGTTGTTACGCAATTCTTACATTTCTTTAACTGAAAATCTGAGCGCCTTGTGTTTGAAAGCATAGCACAGCTGCCACTTTGGAGAAAAGTCAGCCCCAGTTTGACCAGAAAAATCAGACACATGGTCAAACCAAGAGAGATGGCCATTTTTAATCAATACATTACTAGAAAGGATTAAAGAGTAAGCAGAATTATCTCTTTGTTGCTTCTAACAGATTACCAAAATGCACCCATAATTTTTAGAGACCACCTGAACAAGCCACATGATAGGACTGGGCGGGGCTTTCTCTGCAATTTGTTTATGGCTGACAAAGTTTGTTGGAGACACCAGACATACCAAAGCAAGTGGAGGACAGTACATCCCAAACTCTCCTCAGTTCCTCCTACCACACCTCAGTAACGAGGCAGAAGTAGTCAAATTCAAAACTGAGCAGCATAGCAAAAGGCTAGAAACCAGAAGAGACATAAGACCAGAAAAAGCAATGGAGCATTAGACACTGCAAAAACCAGAACACACAGGTTTCATACAATCAAAAAGCCCAACATCCACCTAGATTCTGAACGAAGCACTTGTCCTCTCTTTGCAGAACACCTGTCATTTCTTGCTGTACTATAGAAAACTTCATATGCTTATGGATAAAAACATCTACATAAAGCCGAAATGCCAAGCCTTCTAGTGTTTGGGCTCCCTACCGCTTACTTTGTTCAAAATCTAGAAAGCTTCAATCTATCTTACAAGAATATTACACATGCAAAGTTGGGAGTTATAAAATATCAATATTTAAATTGTTTGAGCAAGCCTTGGTTACACATGCAATATGTAGTTGGCTTGGCATTAAATGATGCACAGAGTTCAGAAAACCAAACGATCCTGCTGACATTATATGTGCAAAAAAACTTCATACATATAAAAGCTGTGGAAGAATTTACAATACCACAAAACAACTTGTTTTCATAATCTGCTAAATTCTGTTGGTCGTAGGACGCTATTACAATATAGATGGACGGTGATAACTTTTTCTAGAAAAGATCACAAAAACCTAGCTGCAAGTGACAAATGCGTGCAAACACCTCTGCTGAAAAGCCACATCACGTACAAGTAACATGAGCTGGTACACTTAATCTCCAATGCAGTACTTCAAAATACAGGTCAAAGTCAACTGTTAATTGGCAGACAAATACCTACACCTCATCTCCTCCCACTTTGTATTCTTTAATTATGTACCTCTAAGCATGAAAGTCCCTCCTGCATTACCATGCTATTTGCAGCGTTTCCTGGGTTTGGTATTAAAGGTCGGAACTAGCTCCCTGCTATACCTCTGTCTAGAATATCAGTGGCATACAATCAGCTAAGGCATACAACTAGCTAAAACCTAATACGGTTTTTATTCTTCATTTTACACCAATTTATACTCATGTAGTTTAAAACATACAATCTCTAGCAGACTTAGGAAATAAATTTTATTTGAAACTTTAATCTTTTGAATTGTAAGCAGCCCATCTCAGAGCTTAAGAAATTTAGCTTATATCCTATTCATGTACTGATCAGTGAAAGTAGAATGTACGTATCTAACAATTTTGTGTTTATCTCAACACAAGTTAGAGTAACCAAGAAGGCCGAATTAAAGACTGGTAAAAAATCTGCAGCACTCTCTTAAGGGGATATCACAACTTTATCTTTGGAAACATCTTTAGAAAGCCACGATGCACACATGAAAATATTTTAGAAAAGTAATAGAAAGAGTCATTCTTGAGGGGAAAAAACTTTTAGAAAAACAATCATTCCTTTTGCTATTATTTTGGAAACTGTTTTCTACCTCTGAAGATACTAAGACATTTCATTGAGCAAAAGGAAAAGAAAAACCTGAACTATATACTCACAGTTCATAACATTTATGTTTCTAAACAAACAAATGAAACACAAACACCTTATTCTCTAAGCAAAATGACTGCAATACCAGTGGTAACCTCAGCCTAGTCATTTGACAAGCATAAAGATGAGAAAGAAACTTTGGATATAGATTTTCCACATAGAAGACAGTAACCCTACTGAAGTTGTTTTTGTCCTGGCTTTGCAGACTGGGACTTTACTGGCTGAAAAGAATAGAGCAGTGAAGAGACAGGAAGCTTTTCTATTTAGCACTGACCTTATGTGCATAACCATACCAATTTCCTTACAACTCATCTCCTGCAATGCATCAAGATTTTTTTCTTCCTGGTGTAGTACAAAATTTGCCAGAAATAATATCTGGATCAGCCACTACAAAAACTCACACAGAATAACTGTTCTCCAATGACCATTTTGAACCAGCCCACTCCTACCATCCAACAAACACCAGACTATGCACTAGTGTTAGGCTAGTACAGGAGTACTCGCCTACGCACAGGAGTCCCTTCTACTCTGAAGTGTAAGCTGTCACCTTCCTCCTGAACGAAAAGCAAAATAAAATGACCTTACAAACAGAAACCCTAGCAGCAGCAGCTGAACCCACAAAGGCATCAGCACCCATCCTGTAGGTACCTCCAAGATGTTTTTTCACATCTTAAACCTCGATTAGGTGAAACAGTAAACTCATTTAGCCAAAAATGGACCTTTTCTAGACCTCTCCTAGAAGCTGCTTTAAAGAAAGACTCAAGCTTGTTTATGCTATAGAGCATATGTACCAATAATATGAGAAAGAACACATCTGAAATTCAAAATTCTTCCAAGGTTGTAATCAGTCTAAGATGACAATAAAAACACTTGAAATAAATACACCAGTATAAAAGTAAGCATAACACTAACTCTGAGTAGAAAGAAACCCCTATCAGCCTAAATTCCTGATAATCAACTATTATAAACATTATATAGTTAATTCTGAACTTCACTGATAATGCAATCACAATTTCTGCACTACCTAAAAAGGAAAAATCAAACATTCATCAATTGTTTTAAGCTTTTGGCAGTTTGGCCATTAATTCTGAATGATTCATCAAAACTTTTGTGTTTTTTTAAAATTCATAGCTTCCCCTAATTTCTCATTAAACCTTATTCTACAAATAACCCACCTTTCTCACAGTGAAAAACCAACATTTCTTTGCAAATCCACCACACAGACCAAAAAACATGCAGTGTTGAGATCTGAGAGCACTGTTGTATCTTCACAGCTGCTTCAAAGCTAAGGGAAGGTATCAAGCACAGCAACACAATCCTGCTCTTAATTAAAGAAGGGAAGCACAGTAATAGTATCACCAGCTTAAGCATCACACCTCACTTGGATGTATTTGTTTAATGGAGTTTATTACTCTGGATTTTGGGTTCAAAAATGCACACACAAACCCCACCAAGACCAAACAAAAAGAAGTATTTATTTTTAAATATACTTACCTTGCACCATTATTTCTAAGTACTTCCACTGTTTCATCAACAAAATACCGATCCTTGACATAAGCAAAGATTTCATCACAGATCTCATGAAGTCGGGTACGATGGGTAAGGGTGGCCAAGTAGAGAACTGGAATGATGAGTGCCTCTGGAAAACTTTGAAGATTATGTCTGGCTTTCTTCTCTGATTCCAGAGCTTCCTGATATGTGAGTCCTGGTTTACCTGTGACAGCACAGCTCCACACAAGGCTGTTGCACAGAATGGTGCGTTCAAAAAAATCACTGGAAAGGAGGAAAAGTCGGAAAGAAAGAAAGAAAGAAAACAGTTGAGCTCTGACTAACATTTTAAACTTGCTCACAGTTAATACAGTAGCAAATTGCAAATATCTTTTATAAGCGTGAAATGCAAAAGCAGCTCTACTTCTCTACAATTTGTAGATATCAAGGGTTATTTGCCATTTTTCAGCCATGACACGGTAAATGCTATTGTACAACTAAAGGCACTCTCATTACAGACTACTGTAAGAGAATTGAGACCTAGAAACGCTGCAAACAAATATTCATGTATAAGAAGCCTTTTGCATAATAATCACACTGTGTTTAATAGGTGTCATATCATACTCGCATCTCCCCCACTTCCACAAATATTTGCAAGACGAGCGCCTAAAACTGTACAAACACGAAATAACTTTATGATCACAGAAACATGTTCCAACTTGAATAAGTTCCAGATTTTGAGTGCCTTAACTCACAAATGAAAAGATGGGAGAGGTAAAAAATTAATGTCAAGTAGTTCTCTAAATAGTTTTTATTCCTTGTCTGTTTGCATAGCTCTTACAAAAAAGCACTGAAATACTTCTTCCTACAGATTCTTTTCCTCCCTTGTTCCGTAAGTAAATATTGATTCTCCTCCTTCCACACATTTCCAATTAAGGCCAAAATTGCATTGTTGTTACTGCTTGCTTACTAGCTATTATATTGGAATCAAGAATGAAGAACTTTCATTAGTCAAAATCTGTCCATTTTTAACAGGTATCAGAAGAACAGCAGTTTATTAAAACATTTTCTAAATGAAGTAGATGATGTATCTATTTACAAAGCCATGTTAAAACATATCATATACTATGGATCAGTGATCAGACAGAAAAGCAATCTTTCAGTATGCCCCAGTTCAGACAGCGCTTTTATTTGCCTTTACAAATATTAATGGACTAGTATGGGTAACTACTGAACACACATGACAAACTGAGGTTTGTTTTGTCTTTATCAGTACAACACAGCTACACAGTACTTTCAGTCAGCTGTAATCTATGTGAGATACCTTCAGGGAAGTTTCATTTCATTCCTTAAAAAAACACCCCAAAACTAAACCAGAGTGTTCCCATTTTTAAAAGGGGAGACCTGTTCAAACAATTTCTAGTAATGAGGTTAAGGGAATTGGAGAGTTTACACCGAGTTTTTTCTTGCAGTCTCCCTGCAAACCCAAGCTGGCAAACGCTTATCAGTGACACTGATGCAGATGACAGTGTTCACTGCAGATGGGCAGATGAACCATAACATTTTGTAAATGAAAATGGAAATTTCAGATTGAGGACAATGAAGGGTCTTGGCTCAGATAATCCTTTCTGTATGAGTACAGGATTCCTCTGAGCGAGATATGCTTTAGGAAGAACATCAGCTGCAACAAGGGGAAAAGAACAGAAGAGAAAGAGATAGATAAATTATTTGAATAGTATTTAATAGCTACAAATTTTCAGATTTTTATATCATCTGCTATCCTGCTATCTCCTTAATATATCTGGTAGTACATGGATAATGTGGGCCTGCTTACTCTAAAGACGAAAAGGAGAAGAACAAAGGAGAGAGAATTAGATAAATTATTCTTCAATATATGAAGAACAGATGGCTGTCAGTCATTCTTTGTGCATCTTTATTGTGTATTATACTTACTTAAACATTAAATTAAAGAACAGGTTAGACATAATCTGTTTCATGAGTTTGGTTTGGGGTTTTTCGTGAGGTGATAGATAAAATGAATCTCTTCAGGTCTCATCCTGCCCTACATTTCAATATTTCTGTATTAGACTAAGTATTTTTTATGGCTGGATATTCAGTGGATAAAGTAACACTTACTTCAACCTTTATTCAGCTGTGTTTCTGCATTTATTTTTGTGTCTCACTTACCAGAGAGGCTCTTGATAATTATCTTTAGCCAGGAATTAGAAAAACACTACAGATTTATTAAAAAATGTACCAGAATATAGCTTTGTTTAAATTATGAAAGTTAAGTTAAAAAATAGTCAAGGAGGTATTAGAGAACAAGGGAGAGACAGAAGTTCACACTGACAGTGTCCCTTTAAGAACTGCTGTTATTCTTTGTGAGGGGACACCGGGCAGTCATGCTATTTAAAGCTACAGCATTGAACTTAAAGGAGAAAAAAAAATTTAAAACACAACAAAAAAAAATTAAAAATCCCAGTAAACAAATGTCTCTCTAAAAATTCCTAATCCATGATTATTACAAGTACAAAATGCTAAGACTACTTTAACTGAAACATATTTGAAGAAAACATGTTCCATTTGCATACGAGCATATTTTGTGTATCTAGTTTCATTCTCCCTCATTTCCTCTTTTGTTTTGTGTGGATTTTTCCCCTGTGAATTTACAGGGAAGAAAAAAAACAGTGTGAAAAAAAACCCTACATTCCATTTTGAAAGCATTATTTAGCCATCTTTACCTATAGTGCATCAAAACCATCTGTGGCTTCGTCTGTTAACAGTTTCACTGCAATGTTTTAAGGATCTCACTTTAACTTGGTTTGTGAGAAAACAAAATCCCACAGTATACCACTAAATATACTCTTTCTGTCCCTGTCTCTCTCCAGTGCACATCAGTTACCACAAAACGTTTGACAAAGAGCAGACGCAACAGCTACCAAACCAAGGGAATGGCAGCAGCAGCGATACCCTTTCCCTTTACTTGAAGGATAATAATGCCCTTGGATCATATTCTACATTCAGCTTAACTTCACAAGAGCAAGAGCATCTGCTGCTATATCACACCTGAAGCGTTACCTATGTCTTTAGCTAGGGTACTACGGTTTCTGGGACTTCCTGGCTGGTTCTAGACCTCTGTGGCTCTTGAAAACATGGAGGAAGAAGTTCATATAAAATACAGCCACATAGTTCACTTGCATGGTCGCATCTGCATTCGAGAAGTCAAATGCGACTGCAGCACCCTGGTGATGTCCACATCAGCTCAACTACTCCAGGAGCAGGACTAAAAACTAATTTGTCTTTGTAGTTGTAATTAACACCAACTTCTCAGCTGGATGCCTCTTTTCACTTAATTAGTTAGTTTTCTATGTAAGGTAAGGCTAACTGTAAAATTATCAGCAAATCATCGAGTAGCAGTTTAATGCTGCTACTCAGTAGGTATTTGATAGGAGACAGTTCATTACCAGAAGCAAAAAATAAATTACAATCTCTGTGCTGACTGCATTTGCAATGGACATAAAAATCAGCCTAGAAATTATGGCTGTATTTTGCTTGAACTAACCAAATACTCCTCTTGATTTTAAGATCTACTGTATTTTTAGCGTGCTTCAAGAACAGTTATTGCAAACATTTACTTCCATTCATTTTCATAGCATATGTTAAAAACAAGTTATTCAGTGTACCACAGGAAGGTAATCAGAGAAGACCAACTCTGCCTTTCTGGATCAGTTTTCTTATACTCTTGGTCTCCAGAAGTACTCAAGAATATGTATTACAAATAATGCACAAAACAAACAAAAACCTCATGATAAATACATTTATTCCTTTATATTCGTAGGTTAATTTTGCATTAAGGAATGCATTTAAAGCGATGAGCTTCTCCCCAAGAAAACAGGAAAATTCATCTAATTTAACTAAGGACACTTAAAAAGACTTTTGAAAGATCTCTATTTGACTGTAACCAAGAACTCCACAGGCCAACCTGTGAAGAAGTTTTACTAAGTTTTGAAGATGAAGAGAAACTGCTCTTCCTCCCTCTCTCATGTTCTAGAACGAGAAACATTCCTACCACTGCATAGATACTACTCATCATTGTCTTTTTCCAACTGTCTTCATATACAAGACTTCCCACACTTCAATAGTAGCTTTCTCTGCACATCTATATCAACTATTAACTTTCACAGACAAGGTGTCAAAGACTGGTGGTAACATCCCACCGGTTCAATATGTTTTTCATGTATTCCATATATCTCATGCACATCCGTACTTGATTTTCCTACTACGACCCCACAGACTCTCCCTGCCGGTCTGTCCCTCTGATCAGGAATATAACCAAGCATGAAGAACAGCAGCTCTCCCAGTTTCTGTTACTAATGATAAATATAACACAACATGCCCCCCCCCCTTTTGAAAGGGTTACAAAATTATGTGAGTGTATTTCAGATTAAAGAGGAAATACATTCTTAACAGCAAAGTCACTTTACAAAATACTAGTCTTGCCAAATACTTCTCATATTAGTATAACCATTTCTTATATAAAAAAGAGTAATACTAATGTATGATTCCTAATCAACTCTACTAAAACTGACACAAGCATGAAAGCAGCTTTTCAACACTAAGTTTGTGCTCTGCCAAAAAACCCATCAAATAACCCAACAAAAAACAAACATAAACTTGAGTCTTAACTGTTTGTACTAGTTAAAAGCATTCATACAGTTGATGCAGGGGGTGAATTCAGATTATCATATATATCTGTACAGCGCTCTTGATCTGGTCGGACCCTGTAATTTTTAAATTCTCCCCTCAAAATGTAGATTCAGAGAAGCCAAATTTAGACAATGGCTTTCTTTCATGAAACAGCTAATACAATTTTTAAGAAGTGGGCCCTCCCTATCCCTATTAATCTAATTGCCAAAGATATAGGTAATGTTGTTTTCAGAAGACATTATCAATCAGCAACCAGCAGAGACAAAGATCAGCACCTTTAAAACTAAAAGATGACCACCCTTATGTTCTCCAGCAGATTAGCCACAACTAACAGTAACCTAAAGTTACTACCCATCTGTGCCAGAACACTTTGCTAAGTAAAGAAAGTACTACAATTTCCAATCCAATACACCAATTTTACCCAACCTAACAAAAAGAGCCAGGAGAAAACCAAAAACAAACGCATTACCAAAAAATAGACACACACCCATACACAAAAAAACAAACGTAGCAGAGTTTTCTGCAGTCTTCCCAAACACCACATTCTAAGGCCTGACCTCTCCGCTAACCACCTACTGACATTTCCAGGGATCGCCTGTGTGAACACATCTAAATTTACCCCTTAATTCGTGAACTTTGGTTAAGTAAGGAATTCAGTCTTTCACACTTCTTAATGACAACATCTCTGCAATATAAATAAGCCTGTCAGAATACTTGAAACAGTCACCAAACATTTTGAGGACAGACATTTTAAAAGGATACTTTTCATACTGAAATTTTAGTAAAGCTACATGTACATGAAACATACGTCCCTGCAGTGTCAACAAATACATTAGAGTCATTTAATGATGAGATAATAATTTTAACCAGAAAAGTGGCTTCAAAATATTGGAAGCTGGGGGAGGGGGACTTAATTCCTACAAAAACAGGAGGCTGTCACCCCTCCCCTGCTAGGCTCTTATACGCCCTATAAGGAAAATACGCCTTACAAAACTGCAAGCAACATATTCAGCACCCCCAGAGTATATAGTTCAGCGAACAGTAAGTACCCTTCAAACTTACCTAATCCAGCTTCTTTAAAATTTTAATAAGTGAAGCGTATTTGACCAACAAAAACAAATCTAAACATGAAAAAGATTAAAGTGCGCTTCTATTTCATATGTTGCAAATGAAAAGTATTTTAGATTTCACGTAGTTAGTCTGTACATCTTTAAAGAATTATCGTTTGGATGCGAGGGGCTTTTGTAGGTGGGGATGGTGCTGGATCAGACCAGCGATGAAAACCCGTAATTTATCGGCTTTTGAGAAACGTCTTGCAAAATACTTTCTGCCCATTGTTCTTACAAGCGGTGAAGTGAGTGGCTGCAAGTTCGGGACTACCCGTGCCATCTGCCTTCAACCGTTAACGGGAATTTCAACAATCCTGTTCACCCGTGTACACGCGGAAAAAAAATTTAAAAGGGGAAAAAGGAAAAAAAAAGAAAAAAAAAACGGATGGGAAGAGCGATAAGCCTCACTAGAAAAAAGCTCCTAAGGGGACAGGTGCGCTCGCTGGGCTTCAGGCGGGGTTTAACCCCCGGCTGTGCAGCCCGGCCGGCCGGCACGGGAAGGCTCCGGCGGCAGGACCCGTAGCCCGCCGGACAGGTGCAGCGACCCCGCACCGCGCTCCCCCGCCGGCCATTTCCAACCGGATCAGCCGGCGGCTCCCCGCGGAGGCGGGGCGAGCGCGGCCCTGGGCGGCGCGGCGAGGGCCGGCAGCAAGGGGTTAACCGCGGCGGGAGCCGGCCGGAGAGCCCAGCGGGCCCGGCAGACCGTGCCCCACGCCCGGCAGTCACTACAACAATAGGGCGACCGGCACATGCCGGGCGGGCGGGCGGCCCCGCTGCGCCGGCTGAACGCGAACGCGGGCCCGGCGCGGCCCCTTCCGTGGGGCGGCCTAGCGCCGTCGACACGCGGCTGCCGGCGGGGGCGGACGGGAGGGAGAGCCCGAGCCCGGCAGACGCTCGTTGCCGCCCGCCGCCTCCCACACGCGCAACTTTCACTTCCCCGGCGGGGGCAGGGGCAAGAGAAGGAGGGGGATAGGAGCCGACTGTCTTCCTTCCCCGCGGGTGAAGGGGGCTGCGGGTTACTCCCGCCGAGGAGGGGCAGGGATTCCCTCTGCCCCAGGCAAGAGATCCTCCCTCTCTTCCCCCACCCCCCTCGCGAGGGCACAGGCTCGGCGCCAGCCGCGGTCCCCCTCACACCCCCCGGCAAGACTCCCCGCAGCGATCGGGGGAATCCCCTTTCCTCCCCCCCTGCCCGCCCAGGTGTCAGAGTCGTTGGGGCTCCAGGCGCTCCCTGCCCGCCGCCGCCGGAGCGCGGGGGGGTCGGCGGGGAAGTGCAGGACGGACATAGGGACGCGGACACCGACACGGGGCTGTTTCTTACTCGTAGTTCCTGAAGATCTCGTTAGTGACCCTGCAGTAGAAAACACGCTCGTCCGGCCGGAGGTCGGCGGGGGGCTTCACCCTCACGAAGGGCTTTCGGTGCAGCAGCGGCATCGCCCCGCTCCCGGCTCTCTTCCTACCCCAGGATCGGCTTCAGGGGGTAGGGGGAAAGATTAAAAAAAAAAAAAAACAAAACAAAACAGGGAACGATTAAGCGAGGCAGCGGCGCCCACCAACCCGGGGAGGAGGGAGCGGGCCCGGCGTGTCCCTCCTCCCGGGGGAGCCGGGGCAGGAGCGAGCGGGAGCGGCGGCGGCGGCTCGGCGGAGCCTTTTGTGTGCCCGACACGCCGTTGCCTGCCTGGGACTGCGCGCGGACCAACGGCGGCACCTTCCTCCGCCTCCGCCCGCCTCACAATGGGGCCATGACGCCGAGCGGCGGGCGGAGGCGGCAACCCCCGCGCCAACCGCGCAACGTGCTCGGCTCGGGGATACCCCGGCCGCGCTTTGTCTCCTGCGGCGCCCCTGCCTTCGGGTCACCCCCTTTCCCCCGCCTCTGACCCACACACGCCGGGCCGGACACCAACTTCCACTCCCCCGCCGCCTCCGCCTCCTCCTCCTCCTCTCCGCAAAGCAAACACCCAGGAGGGGCAGCGCCGACCACTTATCTCCCTCCTTCTCTCCCTGCCGGGTTGCTGCTTAGCTGGGGTCCTCGCCCTTTCCGCCCCGCGCCTCGCCCCGGCCCAGTGGCTGCCGGGCTCCGCCGCCGCGGGACAGCGCGGCCGCAGCGCGGGGGGCAGCCCGGCCTCCGGCCTGTCCAGCGGGAGCGGCGGGGCTCCCTCCCCTCCTGCCCACCTGGTGCGGCCGCAGGCTGCGCTCGCTGCTTGGTCGGTGCGGAGCGCGGTCCCCCTCGCCGCGTTTCTTCCCTTTCCTCAGTACCCCCCCGCCGGCTCCTGGGAAGTTTTTGATCTACTTCTTCAAGCCCTCAATCAGGAAGAGCTGCGGGGAGGAGCCTTCCCCTGCTCTCCCCTACATCTTTATTGGCCGCTCGGTGCCTTCCAGCGTGTGTCACACAGGAAGACAGCGAGCTACATTATTAATTAATGGCTGAGAGGGCGCATCCTCCATTTTTGAATTATCAGCCGGAGACCTCCGGTGCGGGGGGTGGGCCCAGCCCGGCTGTCCGGGGGGGGAAGGCGGCTCTCTCCGCGCGGCGCTGCCGCCGGGCCGGGCCGGGCTGGCTGCGGGCGGCATAAGCACAGCGACCGTGGCACGGCGGTCACGGCTCGGCGGGGCGGCCGAGCTTGCGGCGTGCGGTGCTGCCCGCCCGCCTCTCCGCCAGCGGCGTCAGCAGCCGGTGCCGAGGGGCCGCCGGGCAGCTGTGAGACCGCTGGCCCCGGCGAGACCCACCGCTCGGCCCCGGAGCCTCCCCTCTGTGCCCTTCGTACCTGCCCTGCGATCAGGGGCCCGCGCGTCTCCTGCGGGGCTGATGGCCAGCGGCTTTCGGCGTTTGACAGTGCAGGTCCGGGCACGTCGCTCTCTCAGTTACAGCCCCCGAGCCATAGTGCTGTCGGCGCGTGCGGGGGCGTACGGCTGTATTTTGCAGAAAGTGTGATTATATATGATTAGGTTGAGCATGAGGGTTGTACGTGGGCCCCTTAATATTGCTTTTCCTTTCAGTTCACCGAAAATGTCATCAAATGGTTTCATTAGTGTATTCATTTTTCACGACTTTTTTTTTCCCTAACACTAATGCATTTGCAGTGTCATTGGTAATTAAAACTGGAGTATTAAATTAATTGTGTTCCTAAGAGTGCTAGCCAGCTTGGAAGACAAAAACCACCGAAAGTCCCCATCCATTATAATTCATCACAACTAAGTGCAGTGTTTATATTAAAAAATCTACAGAATAGCTGTAGAAAGTCCTTAGAACTATTAAAGTGATTAATATCTGAAGGCTGATACCTAAATAATTCAACAACTGAAAATGCCGTTCCTGCAAATAAAGGTCCCGTGCTCTTTCCTGCACCTGTGCATGGTTTGCTTTCTTCTGCAAGTAAAGGCAGCAATCGGCACTGCTGTAGCATGTGTTACTAAAACCTTAAAGTATGTGTACATACAATTCATTAATTATTTTTAAAATATCATGTTTTAATCAAAAGCACTGAGAAATGTTAATGTTCCCTTCCTCAAATCAAGTTTACAAAGCTTGAACTGCAAACCAGGTTAACTCCTGAGTCCAAATTTTCATTTACCAGCTGGCTTCCCTTTCAGTTTTTAATTTCTTTCTAGCAAAGGGCACAAATGCTACTTGAATTAATGCACTTGTATCTAACACCTGGTAATTTATAGTCTACTTTGCCTCAAAACCATATAGTATGCCATGCTTATGACATTTAGTGTTGTCAGCTCTTAGGGTTGCAGCGATCCTGCAACACTTAGCTTTGGTTTAAGCTCTTCAGCAGGTGCAATTATATCAAAACCTTAGGTCACCTTAAAAATAATTATGTTCCTAAATCTCAAGTTCGAGAGAAATGCTGGAATATGCAGTCCCAAAAGCCTTATGAATTAGAAGGGATATAAAACATTTGAGTTTCAAATTTTTGTAAATCTTATTTTTAAGCCAGTATCATGATGTTTGGGAACCTGGCTGCTTTTTTTCATGCTTGTATTGTCAGCACAGCATTATTTTAGCACTAGTTGGTATCCATGAAAAATGCATGAGCTGATAGAACTGTGACATCAAAAGCAAATTCCCTTTTTCTCTTTGCTCTCTCTTGCCCTCTTTCTCTTTTCTTCTCACCTTTTCCTCCTCCTCATGTTCTTCCCCCCTCATTATTCCCTCGGTGATTTTCTAGTGAACAGATCCTAACTGAGTAGTAGGGTTGCACTGTGTTCATGTTCTTTGGACAGAGAGAAGCAGTTAATTTAGTTTTCACTTTTGTTCTTTAAAATCTACAAATCCAGGCTCTGGTTCTTTTTCCAATAAGGTCAGTAGGACATAGAACAAGTTTTTATGATGCCAGCCACATGTCTACTAAGTGGGCATTGAGAAATCAAGATATAATAATTCTGAAATATCAGAAAAAGCTTACTTTCCTACCACAGCAGTATTTCTTTTATTTTAACAATATGTTTAATCTTTGCAATAATTTGAGACTGTTTTACAAATTACTGAACGTAATTTTAATTCAAGATGCAGGAATGGGATGATTTTTAACATTCAGTGGGGTTGTTGATGTGGGTTTTACCATAAAACAGCAAAAATGAAGCTGCTTTCTTTTTAGAAGATGACTTTTACACTAACAGATATATTAAACATAGTTCCCTGGTCAGGGAGATTGCAGTTCTCATTGATGGAACTTTAAAAATAGTTGTATTTGGAACATAAAATCTTGTAAAACGCTTGGTCTCAATGCTTTACAAGGGTAGAACAATTTCCTAGGGACAGAGTCAACCCAGGCTTGGGGCAGCCTCCCCCACCCCTGCCCAGCTGCTCCTTCAAAGCTCCCCACAATTTGAAAATTTTGTATTTCTTTTCACTGGATCCTTCTAGTATTACAGATTCATTTCCTTATCCTATTTCTCCCCCTCTTTAAACGACCAAGAACTGCTTTTCACAAAGATGCTCCAAAATTTTTATTCAACTATGTCCATTACAAAATAATTTCATATATGACTTGTGATTCTAGAAAAAGTAGAGCACATGCAATATTTTATGAAAGGATTGTCACTCTAAAATCACACTTAAATTTATGTTGGAAAAACTAATATTTGTCCAAATCATATACTTGGAACAGTGCAAAAGGAGAATTTTTACTCAGTTTTACCTATATTATCATGCAAGTGGGAGAGTCTTTTCTGCAATGTGTTTAGCCACTCGCTGTCTTGGTTTTTTTGTTCTTTTTGTTTTTTCCCCGAAGTTGCCACTTTGTTGTCTCAAATTTTTGCTGAAGTTAGGAAAAAAAAGAATTGGATTTCTTCATAAAGAGCATCCTTGGACCTTGAATGGTATGCTAGGGTCTCAACTCTAATTTTTGTAAAAAACATATGGTTGAAAAGATAAATGTGAAAATGTGTAAATGATAGATTACTAGTGAGTTGTTCTGTCAAATGACATGATACCAATGATGCCTACCTTTTTTGCAGTTTACTGGATCATATATAAAAGGAGACGTAAAAGATATATGTAAGCATTGACTCATTTTAATGCAGTGAGTAGATTTTGGGGGACTAGTGTCATCCCTTTCCCTTCCAAATGCTGTTTTGAAAATCCTTAATTTCTGTAATGTAAACATTAACCATAGATCACTTTTTTAAAGCTTAGGGCACCCAGCAAAATATTTATCCAGTTAAGCACTTTATAACTTACTGATACAGCTTTTTTTTCACCTTTTGCCCTTTCTCTGTCACCTTGCTAAGTCAATACACTCTTTTGATCATATATCTTTATTTAGACTTTAAACTATGTGAGCAAATGTGCTAGTTTTATCAATCCAGCTGTGGGTAACAGTAACATTTGGTCTATTGTCTTTTACTGGCTGTAAAGCACTATGTTTGGTGTTTAATAACATACTCACTTATAAATAACATTCTTCAGTCAAAAAAAGAAACCACGGAAGAAGTACACATGATTTTGCAAAATACATTTAATCTTTCTTTCATTCTGGTGCAGTTATATTTCAACATGCTTTTAAAGTAGTTATCACAAGAAGAGGAGCTTCCTTATTCTGAAGCTGCTGGATGCATTCATTACTTTGTTGCTTTCACAAGTCATGAATAAAGGTAGAAAATAAATCCCTCTTGACAGTGAATTTTTGGTGTGGTCACAATTTTTGGTAGTTTCTTAATAACCATAAGACAGGCATGCCAGTTGCAAATGCAGGCATAATGGTTGGGTCTGTTGCTTCAATAGAGGGCAGTAGGTTGTGGTCAGAGTCTGCTTTGGCCCTCATTGAGCTTAAAGAACACCCAGTACAGCAGAGCCCATCCCTCAACAAGCCCTCGGGGAGCGCTGGGATGTTCCCTATATCACTGGATTCATTCTGTGGAAAGGTATTCCACAGTCTTAATTTTTTTTCACAGTTAAATAGGATTTAGACATATGGTTCTCACAGTTTTTAATGGTTATTGCATGTTTAATATCTGTGCAACTCTAGAAATTAAGAGATATGTTCCTTTAAAGTTTAATCATATCTTATTTTTTCTCTCTCAGAAAATACTATTAAAGGTATTTAAGCTGATAACTTTATACTTGTGGGGAGGAACTCTGACCTTATCTACTTTACAGCAATGACCATGTATGATTGGCCTCTAACCTGGTTACAAAATGATAAAATGATGTTGTGAAACCACTATTCATTTCCTAATAGTGTCTCTGAAACCAGCTTAAACTCTGAGAGGATTGCCTACTGCATTTTCTTACAGTTGTAGTGCACAGGATACAGAGTATTGACACAACTGTAATTTTCTTACACTAAAATATGCTGAATTTCTATTGCTAACTAATACTTAGAACGAATGATGTCTGATTAAGAATTTTGCATGAATGAATAATGGGCAGATTTGCTAATTTTTGCTACATATGCACATTGTCACTACTGGAGCAATGTATGGCATTTTACAATACACTTAAATATCCTGCATCAGCCTGCTTGAAACCTGGATCTGTATCATTAAGATATTCTGTGTACAGTCAAATTTAAGATTGGAAGCTCTCAAGCTGCATAATACTAACCTGCCATTTACTAAGTTGGCATTCATCTTATTTGAATTGCTTACGTTGAACACCTCTCTGTCTAACGATGAACTATAATAGAACAAATAATTTCAAGGATGCTGCTTTATGATTTTATTATGACTATATAGTCCCAACATGTTTGGTTGGTTGATTTTGGTTTTTGTGGGGTTTTTTTGTCACTGAGATTAGACAAACCCGCTCGCACATTGAAATGATCCCCTGCAGTGCAATTTCTGTTGAGGAGCACAGGAAGAGAAGTTGGCCCAGTAGCTGATCTGGGTTATTTAGTCAGAGTTTACAGTGATGACTCAATCTGAAGCATATGCATCTGCTCAATCAAATACAGACTATGCTGGATTTTCTTTGAGTCATTCATTTGACAAATATGATGACTCACCCCTGTGACCTGTATTCTGACTTATCCCTTTAAGATGAGACTCCTTTGGCCTCCACCTTATTTTCTTCTGTCTTGACACTCATCTCTAACAGATCTTAAAAGCTCAGGCAAAGAGGGTAACTATACAGGCACTCTTCTGATGGTAGATCCCAGATAAAAGCAGAATTGGAAAGAGAGAGTAGCTGGCTGATGAAGACTCTGGATGTCTCCCCACCTGACAACATGTGGATGAGTCATGGTGTGTACAGGTGGAACAGCCCCACCACGATGCTTCTGCTCATGCTCAGACCACTTCAGCCAAGGTAGACGAGGCTGGAGTAAACTGCTAGCTTGCTGTGCATAGAAAGCAAGCTTCAGTTTTTATTTCATGGTTTTACAGGATGCTCCAAGCCTGCTGAATCCTACATCTGGAGGGGACCCAACCATACTACATCACAGCCACAGAATATAATCCTTAGGGGAATGCTATACTCCAGGGAAATCCTCTGAAAGGAGAGTTCCTCAGGCTTAAGCCCAAATAGTCATTCTCCGTTCTCCCACAGATCCAGGGACAGACATGTTTTAGGTGGACACCCTGTCCAAAATACCTATGCTGGGGCCTCACACCCAAGGGAAAGTGAGATAGATACTGACAGAATTTCTACATTTCTTAAAAGTCAGGCACTTGTAAATATGTCTGTTTTATATAAAGTATGCCCGTAGAGCAGAACTAAAGGAAACAAACTTTAAGGTGGTAAATCTAGTGTGTAGTCTTGCTCTCCTTGGACGACTTAGGACAGCTGGAAAGTTATTTGGATTGTTACCATACAGTTGCTAAGCATTCAGAGCAAGGAGGGAAATTTTTGTTACCAGTACCAATTTAGTGCACAATTGATAGAATGAAATTGGTAGTTTCAGAACTTTATGAATTAAGAACCAACAATTATTTCAGTTTTAATTTCCAGTCATCCAAGAAGTTCTTAGACAAAATTTAGCAATGGCAAGGGCAATCCTAAGGCTACCTTCACATATGGACCTTATAGACTACAGTGTGGGCACAGATATAAAATTGCAAAAATGCTTATATCCACATAGTTTATTGTTCTATAGTGGATCCGAGTTGTGCCTCTGTGACAAAAGTGGAGTTCACTGAGAGAATTTCCTGCTTCATAGATAGGTTTTTAACCATGCAAGACATATGCATGACCTCGATTCTCCATTTCTTGCCTGTTGTGTAACTGAGAGTTTAGCAGCAAAAGGAGTTACAACCTCAGCATTATCTAATACTCGTGCATATTGCATGCGTACATGCTTGGATAATGTTTAGCAGCTGACACAAGTTGAAATGAAACACTTCCTTCCCCCCCGCCCCCAATAATAATTCTTTCACACCGTCTAAAAGAATCTCCTTGGCAGGAGGACAGTTTGTCAAAAAATCAGGAGGAGGAAAGTGAAAGGTATTCCAGGAAACAGCTCATGTCTGTGCTGATGGTGAGATTCTCAGTGAGTTCTACAACAACCTGTGAGTACAGCCCATCTCTGAGTCCAACAGATGTGGATTATTCTTAACCTTCATGCAAAACCTGGTTTAAAAAAGTGGTGACTTTTCAAACAGCTTTGCAGAACCAAATAGAAGCAGTGCTCTTCATCTGGCGAAGTTCAGTCCAACTGTGTGAATGAGGAAATGTTGCCAGAGGAGTTTTATTCACTGCCATTAATTTGTTTCTGTTAGGCTGACGTTGCCACCCTGGTGGGCACCACTTCGCAGGCTGGCGTGTCAGTGGGATTTGGAAGAAAAACACTTTCAGGAACTACACATTTTTTGCCTAAACCATGAGCAGTTTGGTGCTGGGGGTCTCTAGTGGGCCACGACATCCATATTGGGGGGCTGTAGTGGGCCATGGCAGCCATATAGGGGAAGACCCTCACAGCTGGCCATTAGGGTTGGCCTCGTCACAGGTGGGGCATCCGCCCAATCACCTCTGGATCAGGAGGATAGTTAAGGCTTTACCAGAGCAGGCTGAGGAGTAAGGACAGCCCTTGCAGCTCCCCTGACCGTCTTGCAGGGGTGTGCAGGGGCTGGAAGCCGCCATTGCCCAGGCCTGCTCCCGAGGAGGGAGGCTCGGCGCTGCAGCTGCCACGGGAAGTCCATCACCTTGGCCTCCTCCACACGCCCGTCCGGCACGTCTCCAGACGGCGCGTCGGGAGCCCGGGCAGCGCTAGGGCTGCTGCTGGCCCCTGCACAGCAGTCGTGCACCACCAGCGCACCAATGGGGCCCGTCACCACCTGCTCCAGGCAGGCACACGGCCCTCCCCACCTTTTAGGCCTTTGCCAAAATTGGGTAGGAAGTGTCTCCTGGCTCCAAGCCAGGTAGAAGCTTTGAAGCCTGTGGGTTATGGGTGCTGGGTTTGGCCACCCCTTTAGCCGATGGTGTAAGAAGCAGCACTCGGTTCAGCACTGTGAGATGTGCTGTTCCTCCTGCACCAGCCAGATCACGTCCAGTGCTAGCATCGGTGCGTGGTATATATAAAACCTCACGGAAATTAAGAGGTCCTTCTGCTGAGAGTCATAAAATGTAATCAGTTCCAGTGGGGGTCAAACAACAAAATGCTCCTGGGAATAATTTGGACTTTGTTTCTTCAGTTAAACCAGAATGAATCTACTAGCGATTCATATTTCAGTGGTGTATAGACCTTGTGCATGTGACCATCCTTTGTTCTAAAATTAAGTCTGTCCCTTCTCTCTCTTTGTTTTGTAAACTATCAGTTCATAAGGATTTAGGGAAAGATAAAAGCTCCTGTAAATTGTTATGGTTTCACAGTGTTAGAGAATGCAGAACAGAACTTTCCTGATTTTTTTAACACATTCTACTCCTAAATCCTACTCTTAGATGTATCATAAGCTTTGCATGCAGACCAGACCATGAACTAGTTTAACTAGAGTTATTTTGGTATCAGTTTAGTCACTGTGCTGTGAACTGTAAGGTGGACACACTGAGAAACAAGGTGTAAACACTACATTAGCACATTAACACTGAGTTTTAAAGGTATTTAGTTAAGTAGGAGTAAAAAGGGGTCTAGATGAGCCAGCGAAAGCTTTGTGTATAGACCAGTTTTTCCTTTCATCTGGATTTCACTTGTGTAGGAACTTTGCTTAATTCTGTATCAGATGACTGGTGTAAGTATATGCTTGTCCCTCCAAAGGGAGATTTGCCTTGAAGTATCTGAAATATGTGTCCAAGTATGCTTTCCTCCTACAGTAGCAGTCAAGATAAAAATCCATCTCTGTCAGCTGACTTACCCACTGTTTCCTAGCTGACTTACATGGTGTTCACATTTAAGTGTAATAATTAATTCCTTTGACAATCAATAACTATGTATTTCAAGAGATAATTATTTTCCCCTAGATGAATATGTTCTAAAGCCTCTGCAAAATATATGCAAGGGGAAAAGCTTGTTAGTGTGTTTGAACTTCTAAAGAAATTGAAGAGTCCACAGTAAGATGAAAAATATTCTGAAGGATGGAGTGTTACCCACATAAGTTCAATCATACTAAAATTATCCTGGTGTTCATTTTGAAACCTGATTATTTTTTTCCTAATAAAAATAATATGGATGAGTAAGATCTGCAGTTTTTCTGGAGGAATATGGACAGAATCTTTGAAGATTCAGTGGTGCTCAGTATGTCAAAACACTGGAGCAGCTGTAAGATCAGAACTCAAAGGCTAACAAGCAAGGATGCAGCACCAAGGAAGGTGATTAAGGTAAAATAAAAGGTGCTTAGATGGGTTCCATTGTAGTTGCTATTTAAATAATCCTATCTGAACTTCACCACTGTACAAAAAAAAATAAGCAAGTCTTGCAGGTTACTTGTGCTTATGCAACTTGAAAACAAAATATATCAGTTGAGCCAGGTCCTTGGCACTATTCCAACAGTTCAAAACAGGTCTAGAGCCAGCTTAACTGCCCCAGCCATAAGTATTTTCACTTCTCCAGAAACAGCTCTGCCAAGCATAGGCCTGCTGAGACAGTGTGCACTTCCCTACTTCTGAACTCTGACTCCCAGAACATAGACAAAGAAACAAAAGGCATGGGAAGCATGGACCTGCTCTGCAGTGCAGATCTGCCTCCAGAATGCTCTCCCTGGGCTAGGAACAGCTGATTGATTCTTTAAACAACAAAACAGACTCCAAGATAATTGAACAAAATGTTTTTCATATCTTTCTTCCCCTATCCTCTTTTTTATTTTTTTTTTCTTTTAATTCTTCATCTTTGGATATAGGATAGAATAAGCATTGAGAAACTATTTAATGTCAACTGATAGGGTTTGGGCATGTTTGCTTTTCCTTGGTCTTTAGTGAATCATCCAAGGTATTATTTTAGAATTCCTGTTGCTTGTTTTATACAAACATTCTCTCAAGCTTCTGCCTGATGAGGAAGTAATGACAATTTGTGAAGTAATAAAAAGGAGTCAACATTTTGCAATGTTGAAAACTCTTAATAATCAGCATCAAAAAGTTTTAATCTGTTGACAGTCATCTACTTGATTTATACATCTGGCTGCCCTACTGTCTCTTCTTGGAGGCTAACTGGAGCCTGCTCTGAGCTATGTGTCTTTGTACAGTGGTTACTCTGGAAACATGGAGGTAGCAGCTCTCCAAAGCAACGGGTTGAACCATTGCTGAAGGCCTGAGCAAGAAGTAGTCCAGGCAGTACATGTGATGTTCCCAGGTTGATGTGAATGAATTAAGAGCAAAGATACTACCTCTAGGAGCAAAAAAACCCACCAGCCCTAAAACAAAATGGAACAAAACCTCCAACCCTCTGTCTAACAGTTGCCTAGAGCAAGGGGATGGAAATTTTGGTTTTGTGTTCTTCTTGCCTAGAGTGATGTAAAACCTTTGCCCTTTTATAACTAGCAACAAATTCTGGGACTGGCTGGGTATTACACTGTGTGAGAAGGAAGAAGAAAGAAAAGAGAGAAAGAGTCATTTGTGGCACTAAGGACTAAGTACAGGGTTTGAGAAGAAGAAATTTTTTACCTCTTTTTTTTTTAAAAAAAACAACTTGAAATGAAGGGATAAAGTTCATACTGCCCTATTATCCTCCTGACAGACATATTAATTCAAACTTTCCAATAATAACTTCTTATGCTAGGAAGAAAATGTTATTTTTCCTTTTATGACAATCAGATGTTTAGTGGGAGGAACACTCAATGTGCATCTAAGAGATAGGTGATGCCAGTTATGAGAAAAAGAGGACTTCACACCCTCAAACTAAACCTGTTTGGTTGCCAGTACAGTGCAGGATAGGATTATAGTAATTTAAAGTGTAGTAGGTAACACATAAAACCCCTTATCTAGACACACCATAAATTTGTATGGCTTGCTTAGCAAAATGAAATTATGGCTAATGTTCTCCAGACTCAGGCTTGTCTCTTTCTAGGTTTGACTGAGAAGGAAAACAGATCAAGGACACCTGAGAAAGATGCTGATTTCAGCCTGTTTAAACCTGCTTCATTGGTGTATATGATCACATTCTGTCCTCTTTTTCTGCAGGTGCATGAAACCCTGGGTCAAAGAAAGATTTTCATCTGTATCCTATTTTGGAAGGTTAGGTAGTGACAAGGATGAACACATGACAACCAAAAAATTAAAAGGCAACACAAGTATTTGTTTGAAATTATCCTTTTAATTGTTTTAACATTCACCTTCTAATTTGCTCCATCTCCTTATCAATTTATGTGAACCTCATCTCCAAAAAAGATAACAAAAATGTCTGGTGTTATGCACCAGATGATTCAGATGACTCCCTATTCTGACACTTTGCAAAGAAAGTGGTGTATAGACCTTATCTGGACAAGGTGAACTTCACCTGATTTTAAAAATAATAGATTTATAACATTTCTGTTAATGTCACCCTTTTCAGCTTTGTTTTTGTTTTGCTTTATTTTTTATCTCTGAACTTGTTACAGTTGCCTAGAAATTATAGTTCCAGAATAATTTATACCATGAGGAAAAATCAATTGTTAATGTTACTTTAACTGCATCCTTATCAATCAGAAACAGTTTGGCATTGAACTGTCATATCCAGTTTAACAGCAGTAGTGTACATCAAAAGTTAGCTTGCTCTGATGTTATAAAAAGTTTTTGTGGGAGAAAGAAGTCACAATTCCTTGGGATATTTATAGCATTTAAGAATGCTTTTAAGTCACTTGTAATGGCAGATGCCATTGGGTACTCTGTCATAAGTGGTTTCCTTATTCATAACAAGTAATGCAAATTGTAGTACATTTCAAACCAGGCTCACATTAAACTTTGTAGAAAAAATAAAGACCATGTCTGTATTACTGTATGAATTCCATTTGGATCTTGTTAATGCCATGTTGTGTTTTTTTTGTTTTGAATCCAGCTCTTAAGTCTCTCATTAGCCCATCATAAGGCTAATGGGGTTTTTAGCCATCAATTAGATTGTATGGCCTTCATGATGGATTTCATTGGATCACTTCTAAAGCTCCAACACAGGTACCAATGGCACAGGCTAAATGGTGTTACCATCGGGTAGATAATGGGCTTGTTACAACAGAACTAACCTTTGAATGGCTTGGGCAACAGGCCTGCAAAGTAACAGTCCTGTTCTTCCCAGTGCTGGCTCCCTTCTCCCTTCCACAGGCTACCTCCTCCTATCTCTACCACACAGCCTCTCCCCAGGAGTGCATTCTCTCCCCCAGGGTATGTAACTGTGGATTGCTGTCCCTGCAAACATTGAGAGGGCTACCGTGCATTCTGGCTTGGATTAGAAAAGAAAGAGAGACCTGGAAGACTACTGGGAACTCAGAAGGGCTGGGGTACCAGTTCTAGAATCTACAACTTCCAGTCACTGCTCCAGAAGGATCCCAGTCATGGAGTTAACAGTTGTCAATGTGCTGGAAAGACAAAGTCAGAAATTACTAACCTGTAAGTGATAGGATCAATTCACAACAGCACCAATCTTCCTCGAACAGGAGCAGAAATTTTAACAGAAATTGACAAATTTGGTAATATTTGACATTTCATTCCTGCTTCTCCAGATTAGAAAGCCCGCTTCCTTGGAAATGACAGTGGCTTCTCACACAGTATATATGAGGCTCCTAGCACTACTACAAGAGTTTTCACCTTCTTTCACACAACGCATTTCTGTCCTGTATGCACCAGTCTCACTTGCTGTCTTGGCCTTAACTTTGCTTCCAGCCCTGATTCCTTCCAACTTCTGCTCCTCACCATCCAGTCATAATCATCCCTTTAAATATGTATGCTCAGTGGCCAGCTCTTCTTCTAGAATATCTGTGGTCATTGATTATTCTAAGTTACACTGTAATTGGGAAGTAATGAGTGATTTCACAGCTGTTGAAAAACTTCTGAGAAAATAAATTTGGAACTTCAGGGGCATGCAGATAGAACTATTTACAGTCATTGTTAAATAGGTTAAAAAAATAGGTCAGTCTTCTTTCATTTCTACTCTTTCCTCAGCCATTTAACATCACATGTGAGGATTTTAATTTTTTAAGTTACACAGCTCCCTTTATCAGCACTTTTCCTCCATCTCATAAAAATAAAAGAGTCTAGACTGGGAGCTTCTCACATGTTGAGGCCTCTAGTCCAAACCCCATCTTAAGCACTGATTGTACAATCCACACTGGGAAGATGTAGCTCTGCTGATTTCTGAGTGGCTTTTTCCTTTTTTTTTTTTTCTTTTTTTTTTTTCTTATTTAATACATTTATGTAGAACTAAGCAGATAAGACTCTGTGTGGTGTGCCTCAACATGCCACTTGAGTCACTCTGGCTTCATTAAGGCACTGAATTGACACCCATCTTAGTTTACAGTTCTACTTGTTGCTGCTGAGTCCTCCCTGCCGCAATCATTCCACAGCCTCTTAACAACCTGTCCTTTTTCCTGCCAACACAGCTTTTCTCTAAAGAATGCTGTTGACCAAACAAATACCTTCAAAGAGGATGAGACAGCTATTTCATGTGTAGCTTTTTTAAAAAGTCAATCATCTGCTGAGGTGATGAGAATTTGGGGAATTCTGTGTTATAACTACAGATGTTTACAGTACACGTATGACTTGCTTGTAGACAAAGTCAGCACTTAGGAGACTTCAGCTTATAGATAGAAATATAAACAGGTGATGTTTAATTCTGTCCTAGTGAATTATATACCAGACACAGAGGTTCTGAGGACTACTTTTGAACAGTCAGGTGTTTGAATTCTACACCATTTTGAATTCTCTAGATGAAGCAGGGGCTGGAAAAGACAGATTCTGGTGGCAAAGGGAGCCTTGATATTGCTGCTAGCCTACAGTTTTCACTTATTGCCTTTGATTACTCTTGAATTGTATATTAGGCATGGCTTATTCAGGCATTTCTCAAGGGAAATGAGTGTTTTGTTTCAGCAGAGTGTAACCTGCTGAAACCTTACCAAAAGGGTGACTCCTAGACAATCACAATTAAGTACAGAAACGTAGATTTCATTTACAGGCAACTATTTTTGAGATGTATCATCACTCAGAGAACAGACTTGGCTTGTTATAAGCTAATTATTAATGGCTCTCTGATGTTAGGCATGGTGTAGATCCAAATGTGATTAAGTTAGCAGGAATTCTGCCACTGTTTCGTGACAATGACCTTGAGTCCTGAACTGAAAAGTAGGAACATCTTAGTAATAGAGTAGATATTCTGAATAATTGAAGTAAAATATTAGAATATCTCAGGATAAATGGAAAGAGCAGACCTCAGCATGAGTAACTAAAAAGAACTACAGTTGTCAAGCTCTAATTATTATGCAAAAACTGAGAAGCCTAAAAAATCCTTAATGTTACAGTTACCATTTTGTCTTCTGACCACCTTATTTCTAGGTGATGGCATGATTAACATCTAACTATAGAGGCAGCTCAAATTTCTTTTAATACTGCTTTACTGTTAGCAATACTATCAGCCCTAGCAGAATCTCTAAACCTAGTTTTCAGCCTATTAGTACAGGAATAATTTGTTTCTCAACTGTTACTTTGAAACATATTGATTTTTCAGCCTACACATGCTTTTACTTGTTTGTGATCTTATCGTACTCAAATTTCAGAACCACACAATTCACTGCTAAGATAAAAAATGCAAAATTATTCAGTTTGGCTTCAGACAAACAAATGGAACTCAACACAAACAAAGAGAGTTGTATCCAAGCGTGATTTGCCTGAGTTCTTAATATTTCACTACTTTGTGGAAAAAGCAAGTTGGGTAACAAGCTGTTTTGACTTCACTTCCAGTACACTTTTCTGGTTTCTCTAGTCTCCAAAGCCAAGAATCCAGTCTAAAGATGCCACAAAGCTTCAACATGCTTAAGGCAAGACAGTGCCATGTTATTTTTCAATCTTTGTTGCTACACTTTGGAATAAAATAAAGGTTTTACTGTACCGTGTAAAATAAAAGTAGTCTAAGATGTTACCTAAATCCTCTACACTTATTTCATATGTGATTTATGCTTAGAGGAAAAAACCTTGAGTTGGAACTGCTTACATTTGTGTTTTCTGCTGAAACAAGCTCTGAGCTTGAAGCATGTCATCGGAAGCACCCTGCTTTGACAATTTTTCAGCAATCAGAGCTGAAGCCAGTCTCCCCAAAATGGGGCACCCCACCCACCAGGTCTCTGGTCTCCAACCTGCTGGTAAATGGCCTGTGCATAGAGCCTCCAGATGATCCATCTCAGTATCAGCTGACCCAACTTCCTCAAAGAACAATTGTGATTTTTCTGGGGAAAAAAATCAAGCCTTGCAAGTGTCCATATTGGCATGAGACTGTTGCTCCACTGTTATGCAGGAAACAGGACCAGCTTTGTAGAGAGGAGTCTCTTGACTGCTCTGGGTTACTGAACTGGCAGCTTGAAAGCCAACCTCCCGCAGCCCCAGAAACATCCTGAGGGTCTGCAAGCCTGCACTGAGGCCCTGTGTGGGACTGCATATCCTAGCTAAGTAAAATCCTTTTGATCCATTGTCTTCATTTTGTAGCAACTTGTTTGTCTGCATCAGTACCTGGGAGGACAGGACCCGACCTTTTGAACAACTTTTACTTGTCCCCAGCAGGCCCTGATACTCCTTGCCCTTGTTATGCAAGGCTGGCCTACCCTACATGAATTGTCTGGGGAGATCTACCACCACCTGTCTTATAGACAGGGCCACTCTTTCAATGCCAACTGAATGGAAAGTGTTTGTCAATATCTGCTTTATTTTAATTTTCTCTGCACAGATCTGGATCTGCCTGCCTATAAATACTTGCTTATTGGGTACTTGGGAAACTACCATCTTCCACAGGGATCACATTTTCAAGTCATATTTTGCCAAGGAAACAGAGGGGCAATTAAGGACCTGAATTTAATTTTTTCTGCATCAGCATCTCAGTCATTCATTCATTTGACCAGGTGGGAAAAGCCTCATCACAAAATAAAGGCTGCAGTCTAAAGTGATGGTTTCAGAGAAAGCAGGATCCCAAAGCTAAAGGGCTCATAGTGTAATGGAGATAAGCAATCTTTTCCAAATAAAAATAAATCGTGTAGTGATATCCACCAAATATGATAAGCAAATTTTCAAGTCTTACTATAAAAACTTTTTCAGTCAATTCTGAATGTGTTCAGACTGGTCTATGAATCAAAAAATATGTATTAAAACAGAGACTAGAATGTGTGACTGAATTCCAATTCAGTCTTTGCAACTGAATTCCAGACATAGAATGATTTTCAAGATGTTATTCAAAGCAATGGAATATGTATTTAAAAGCAAGCTTAATCTTGACTGCATTTTGAATGAAAACATTTGGAAATTCATGCTAATGCACTTTTTTATCACGCTTTCATTTTTATAGTATTCAAAAAAGGTATTGGAAATTAAAGTCTGCAATCCTGCAAATATCACCATTAACTTTAATAAAACCACCAGCATACTGTTAGGCTGCTAAATACCAAGAATTAATAAATGTATTTTCTTAAAAGTCTTTGCTGAACCAGTACAAAACTATGTCAGCATTAACAATTAAATAATTCCAATTGTTCAACATCCTATTGAAATTTTCATGAATTTCTGAATATACACATTAATCAAAACAACCAGCCAAAAAAAAAAAAAAAAAAAAAAAAAAAAGAAGATTTTGGGAAAGACCAGACCCTTATTTGACAACTGCACGGAAATGCTTAGAACTCCCTGAAATGGATGTAAAAGATTTGCTGTGAACAGTTTGCTGTGCTTTTTGAGAAGTACAAGAGACAAAGATTATCACCAAAAAATTCACCATGTGTTTCACAGCCCTTAAAGAACACAAAAAAAAAGACTTTAGAAATGTTTGTCCAGAGAGAGCACATAGTTTCTATCAGCTTTAGTAAACCTTGTAATAAGTCTTATTGCATTATTTTAAAGATTATTTAAGAAAATTAATCTATAATTGTAGTTTACAGTACTGTCATTGCTGAATAAGAATTACTAATTTCTTGCTGCTGTTAATATACATTTGTTAATTGGAGAATGGTGATCAGAGAAAATGTCAGAAACAATCTTTTTGTTGTCTTGGGCTTTGCTTGGCCCTCGTCCCTCCTTTGTGTGAAAGAGTAGTGGTAGCATTTAATTCTTTGCCCTCACTGCTCCATGAAATTATTATTTTGTGTGTTATTATCTTTCAGTCCAGTTTGTACCTCACTCATTAACACAAGGGTGGTAGGAGCATTCTGCCAGAAGGCAAAGAAAAACAAAAGCTATAGTAGGTCTATCTAAGTGAAAACGTTTGAAAGTCAAAGGGAGGGCACGTTTAACTTCACAAAAGAAAATGCTGGTTTCTGTTGCAATGTTGGTTACACAATCACATAAGGTTTTATTTTTAAAAGCAAGTAAAAAAATTATAGTGCATCAGCTCCTTGACTGGTGTAAATCAAGACGGTTTTATTGACTTTGATGGAGCTATGTCGATTTATACCAGATGAGGATTTGGCCTACTGTATGGAGATATTTTTATTTCTCTTCTCACTCTATCAGTTAAGGAAAGGGTAATAATCAGCAAGCTGGAAGCAATTATGTGTGTGTGAGGAGGGGGTAGTTTCATAATAGCTAACTTGATATTATTTCCTGTAAAATGCATCAGGAGAATAAAGCCTGGAGCCTGCTGACCAGTTTGTTTTGTAAAGAAATATTTGTTCAAATCTGTTTATAATAATTTATCAAATTATGGGCAGACTCAGCTGAAGCACTTGCCTTCCACTGACACCAGAGGCAGCAGTTCTGGAGCTGATCAGGGCACTAAGTGGCACCCACGGGGGAAGACCCAGGCAAAATTTGTCTTTCACTTGCATCTGCGTAAATCTGGAATAATCCTACCAAAATCAGTGGAAATATTTTCTATTTACAAGTGTGCCTAAAAGCAAAATTTGGCACCATCTTCAACTGAGCATTTATAAGCTGTTTCTGGCAACAAATAAGGACGGGGGAGGGGAAGATTATTCATTGCAGATGCTTTGTAAGATTACTAGAGTCTTTCTGGTGACAATAAAGTCTACTAACATAGTCACTTTTAGAAAATGCTTTTGAAAATGTGATTTGAAGGAGTTTCTTGTTATCCTTTAATTTTTAGATTGTTTAATGGTAGTAAAAAATACTAACCAAGACCTCAAGTGAAATTACTTAAATTGTTCTCCTTACCATGGTGAGACAGATGAGTCCCAACCTGCAACACCAAGTGGACTAAAACAATTCATGGGGAGCTAAGATTTCTAAGAAACCATTTTGGATTAAGGTGCAGTTTAATTATTTTTAAGCAGCCACACATTGACAAGGGAGCTGAAGACAAACTAATCACAATTAAAATAAACTGAAAGACTTACGAACTTATTTCTAAGTTACAATGCAGATTATTTTAAAGGACCAACATTAGCACTATAAACACTAAAGTAATCCAACCAGCTTTTGCAATATAGCTCATTCATCTGATCTCTGTGCTCTCAAGAATGATTTAATTTTTTGTGATGCTTTTATAATGTTTTAACCTAAGAATATAAATGAAGTGACTTTAGGGTGAACACAGTTATACTAGGCTAATCGTGCTTTTAGCAGTACAGCTTTTACCCACGTAACTACCTCTTTCTGAACTGATCTACAGGTAAATGAATCCCAAAACCAGCATGTAGGTGAACCCTTAAGCAGTAGCAGACAAGTCATAAAAGGGTGGAAAATATTCAGTTCAGAAATTATGCATAAATGCAGTTCTTGCCCCAACTAGGGAGAGCCCCGAGGAGCTGCACAGCCCTTCTCTGCACCGGCCCTCTCCAGCCCTCACTGCTGTGTCTCCCTGGGAAAGGTCAGGCAGCCTATTAATCAAGCTCTGGACTTTGACTTGAAGTATGTATACGTCTACCATTTCCTGGATCCTTTTGAAGCAAGGAAGAATCAGCAAATTTCCAGGGAAAGTTTGCTTATTTTGGGATTCTTTTTTTTAATAGCTTAAATGCAACTGCCTTAAAACCAAAATAAGATAAGGCATCATTTCAGCTAGGGCAGGTGATGGCATTCTGACATTGAATTTAAATCCACCTTCATGTAGTGAATATGTAACTTTACATATAAAGTGCTGCCTGGTTTATTCTGTGTGTTGCTGCAATGCATCTTTCACCAATTTTCTTACTCAGCTTTTTAGCTATGCATGGAAATTCATGGGGTGTTTTTTCCTAGTAAGTTTCAAATGCATATGCTGTTCTACATTGAAAAAGACAACTGCAAGGTCATTATCATCTTTTCTAGTAAGAACATAGAATAGAAAAATAAATGCACTAGAGTAGCAATTACATTGATTGACTGAATTTCTATGACTATGTCTGTGTATGTAGGGGCATGTGTTATATAAACGCATGCACTCAATTGTCTT
This sequence comes from Cettia cetti, assembly GCA_013401135.1. NCBI lineage: Eukaryota > Metazoa > Chordata > Aves > Passeriformes > Sylviidae > Cettia > Cettia cetti. The sequence goes on from VZUI01086972.1 coordinate 94,916, forward strand.
TGCTATTTAATATACTGCACAACATATAACAGTTTACAGACAGTATTCCTAGAATCAATACCTCAAAATCAATTCACACTAAGAATAATTTTAAAAGATGAGAAAACTTTGATTATTTTTCTGCTTAGGTTTCAGATCTTTACGGGGAAAAAAAAAAAAAAGATGAAAAGATCTCTTTCAAACCTGATGTATGCTGTAAAGATGATGTCCCAGCTAATTTTGATGTGGACAGAGGTTATGACTGAAGTCAGGAATACAGAGAAGATAAAATTCTAAACCATGACCCTGTTTTCATAGAAACGTATTAAGGAAACAAAATGACATACCTAAACCAAAGCATTTCTAAGTAAGGCATCTGTAGATTTTTCCATGAGGTATAGGCAGTTTATGATGTACTGTGATGGCCTGATTGCTGCATTTTAGTATTGCTTAGCTTTCAGGGTAAGAATCGTCCAAACTTGGAGATGAATTTCAGAGATAAGCTGAACAGTGGCCAGGAAAAAGATTAATATCACAGTATTAAAAGGTTTATATGTGTCAGCTAACTTGAGAAAAGACTAGAAGAGGTGACCATTAAATCAAGTGAAGCTTGAATGTATGAATGAATTTGAGTTTGTTATTAAACTACACAGAGGGTCAGGTACTACAGCAGTCTCTAATCTTGTACATACTACTGAAGTTGGTGCTTAGCACAGCAGAACTTGAGGCTGTAAGCACAAGTTCTCATGGGGAATATCTGTGGGATGCACTGCATCCCTATTTTGTCCCGATCAGGGACCATGATAAACCTGTCACCAGGCAGAACTGATGTCTGCTGAAAGATCACTAAAAGCCACTTTTTGGGGTCCTGCACTGCTAATCACTTGAGGCTTTGTTCACTTGCTGTTTACCCAGATGCAGGAGAGAAGTGACCCAAGTACCAGATGAACCCCCAGGCCAGGAAGGACTCGGGTGAAAAATTACAAAAGTACCAGAATTCCCTGCCAAGTGCTCTAGTCTGATCTGAGAAGAAATATTAATCATATCTTTACTGTCTGAAATAGAGAAATAGAGCTCAGCTATTCTGAGGTATGTATTTAAGGTTCTGGAGGCCTCACACAGTTTTTTGGGGGTTGTTTTTTCATTGGTTAGTTGGGCTTGGTTGATTTTTTTTTTCTACTACACATGCAATTAACTGGTTTACCAGTTAGAAATAAATCTTTGCAAGCAAGAGGCATCTACCTCTTTTCAGTCATCATGTTCCCATAGGTATTATTAGGTATTATGAAGAGTGGGACAAATAGGGCTGGAAGGGAGCTCTGAAGGTCATCTATTCAAACACAAATAGCAAAAATCAAATTGCTGAAATATTTTCACTCACATTATCTATTTCTAGTGTGCAGCCTGAATCTGACTACTACAAGGTTTTACAAAAAGAATTAGTGTGGGACTTAAGAGTTCCTCAGGAAGAAATGCCAACAGAAGTGGAAGTAACAGAATTAATTACTACAGATAAGCGTATTGGGGGAAAACTATCATGATTCAGAATTCAGAAACCACATCCTCCCTATTTTCTGGCCATCCCACTCAGCCTCTGAGAGGGAGTGTTCAGAGTGGAGTAAGAGAAGGCAGATAATCACATCCCCAATCTTCTGTCATCCTCAGACAGCAGAATTTCTGATGATGTGCCTTCTGCTTACCAAAGACAAGTGATGAAATCAGAGGGTTTAAATAACCTCACTTGTCAACAGGTGCCTTCACTATAATTACTCGTGGTTGTACTTTTGCCAACAGCAGAAAATTTCAATTAGCTTTTTAGCAAATTTCTGCCATGTCTCCACTTAGAAAACTCAAGATGAATCAGCTAAAATGTGTACAATTTAAGACATCTTCAACTCTACATAGATCCTCTCATTCAAGAGCAAAGAGTCTGCAAAACTCTAAGCGAACTCCCCTTCATGAGGTATCACAAAATATTAATCTCTTTTGCCAGGTAGCAGAGCAGGATTTGAGTATTTGTGAGGGATATTCTCATTTACAGCTTGGTCTTTTTGCACAAGCCCACTGTTATTATTGGCTTAAGACAAAACCCTGGGCTGTGAACAGGAAGGGATGAGGTGTGTTACCCATCTTGTTCCACTCTGCAAGGAAGAGTAGCAAGTTGGTTATGCTAACACACAGAACTGCTTGGCTAGATTTGGCAGAGGTGCCTGTCCAAGTCTTTGGTTCATTATAAGCAGATCCTACTAAGTAGCATCAAACTAAAGCCTCTTGATTTGTACTGGGAACCTCCATCTTGGGACTGAATGCATTTTGAAGGCCCTGACAGATGGGCTCTGCCGAACTGAACAGCAGCAATCTGTAACACTTTACCTCCCCCACGTCTGCTGTGCCCTCTCCCAGTGCTGTCTGTCCCAGCAGCAGGGGAAGCAAGAGCAGATTCTGATAAGGGCAGTTTCTCTGCCGGGTCTGGCCGGTGGTCTGTGCAGGCTGAGGCAGCACTGCTAGTGCAAGAAGCCTGGCTGTGAGGTGGGGGAGATGGGAGGCAGACAATGTGTAACCATGACTGCTAAACAAGGTTCCTCCAGGATGTTTCACACTTAGCTGATTTGCCAAAACCTGCTGTAGCTGCCTCGTGTGGCACCTTCTTCATACGCATAATAATTTGACCACAGTCAAAGTTTTTGCTTAAAGCAAAGGATAAGAGAGTGCTGGTGCAGTGCAGGAGAAGAGCAGAATGTGTTTTAAAGCCCTTTCACAGCTTTGATCTGAAACCTTTTGGGTTCCAGTTAAACCCATTTTGCCCTGCCAGCAGCAATCCTCACAGGAACACAAACAAGGGCCCTGTCTCCTCCCTATTGCAACACTCACACCCTTTATGTCTGGGTTTACTTGCCAAATTTTGTGCATCTCTGTGTCTGGCACCTATGCAAATTAAGCAATTGTATCTAATGTATATATTGTCATAAATACGGCTTCTGAAAAAAAAACCACTGGTAGGGATGGTTAAAAGTGTTAGGCTGAGCCTTGGCTTTGCAGGGAGAGCTCCTTTAGAGACCAGGGTCTGAGTGCAGTGGAGATGGGAAAGAGCCTTCTTGATAGCCAGTCTGGAAAGCCTTTCTGTGAAAAACACAGTTAACAGGTGCAGTCAACGGTTCTTATGGGTCTCTTCCAGTTCAGGATCTTCTCTGGCCAATGAGCATAGCAGTGGATGACCAGAACTTTATAGAAGACTGTTCCCCATGGAAGGATTGTTAACTGCTATCCCATGCTACACACTCACTAGGTGCTGCCAGTCCTTCACTGGCTCCTTGCTCCCTCTTCCCCCTAATCCATCTTTTCTTCTTCACTGGATGCCCAGTGCCCTAAAACTGTCCTGGGAACAGAGAGCACGCACAGAAAGGGAAGGTTGTCCATCAGCTGTGCATCACCCCAGCTTCCAGGGACAGATACACAGACTCCTTGCTTGGAGCAATCTTCCCCTAATTCTTTCAGAACAAGTCCTCCTGCTCCTGATTTCTCCTACTTTTTCCTTCTTGCCTGGCCTCTTTCCCACCTCACAGGAAGTCTGGTTGGGAATCAGCATCCAGGTGAACCAGTTTGGGCAGAAAGAGATCCCAGTCAATTGACCTCTGTACTCCAACTTCCCTCACCAAGGGGTGAGGTAATTGGACAGCTCATGTACATTTCTGAAAACATTGTAGGAAGAGTAAAGGAAACATCACTGGGAGAAGTGGGATGGTTCTGCAAGGCAGGGGACAGAAAACAGTCCAGGTGATGCCAGAAGCAAAGTGGGAATTTATGGGGAGAAGCCTTCACTGACTTGCAAATCCAATGGCTGCAGCAACAGACAGATGGCTGCTGAGGGCTGCGAGTGATGGAAAGGGCTCAGCTGTGGTGCAGTGCTAAACAGGGCTTAGCACTAGGCTCAGGTCATTATTGGGTCTGGAGGCTTTACCTCCTCTCTGGGGCACTGAGCAGTGTATGACTACTTTTCCTACCAGACAGCCACCAGGCTGCTGCAATGATGCTGAGAAGTTTGCACCTTGTTTCTCCGGTGCTGTGATCACAGCAGTAAGGTGAGCCCGTTCCCATGCACTGGGAATACTTGGTTTGGTGCCTAGGTATCTCTGACAGTTAATTTAGGCTGTTAGCAGGGACATCATCCACACATACAGGATGTTTGTCTGCTCTCCCCTCTGCCAAGGTCCTTTGTTACTATTAAGGCCTGCATGGGGAGGGGATAGAATTAGTTTCTGACCAGCTCTGTTTTCTCCACTCCCTCCTTGCCCTTTGCAGCCACTTGCAGGAAGGATGAAGGAATAATCCCAAGTCTGGATACTGTAACACTGTAGCTACAAGACAGTAAAATAAAATAAATCCTTATTACTGAAAGGCCATTAGCTCTGGGTTGAGTGGTCTGCTTCAAAGTCTCAGTGAAATACCTCTTTCTAGCTACTAAATATTCATCTCTATTATCTGTGAGAACTAAACCATATGCACAGTTGTGATTAAATGTGGGTGCTGCTTCTGTTAATTCCAAGCATGACAATCAACTCAAAGCAGTAAGAGGTAATAACATCCTCCTGTCACGAGAGTTTCAGGGTGGCATCAACTGTTTTGCCTGCAAAGTTTTGGTGAAACAATTGACCAGGAAAGAAAACCCCACTGAACAAAACCAAACGCAAAAACAAGACACAAAACCAAGAAGAGAAGAAAAAATTAATGCAGTGTTGGATTTTATATCCTACATGTACTGTAAAAAAGGATCAGTTTGAAAGGGATTGGGAAATTTCACATAAACCATCTTGTTATCTCTATAAGTAAAATCAGACCTAATTATCAGGCTGTGCTCAGTCATGCTGTTCCTGTTAGCAAAGCCCTCTCAGAAACTGAACAAAAACCAAGTAATTTTAGGGTTCCCCTTACCTGCAGAGAAATCTGAGGATGGAAAGGAAGAAAATAGTAGCCTTAAGAAGTACTTTCAGCCTTCTAGATATTAGCTGGTAGTAGAGACCCTGGGACTGCTAACTAGCTCATGTTAGGCTATTCTGCAAGTTAAAGTATTATTTAATCAGAGCAAGCGAAGTAATACAGATAATGCAGAAATTCCAAGGTACCTTAGATCCATTTTTGTACTTTCTCTCTCAGCCCTTATCTTTGCCTGTAGCTCAGGGTCTGAGCATCTGTGTGTGAATTGGTTTAAAGATGCATCTTCAGAAGTCTTGATGCTCAGAGTTGAAGGTGGAGAGCCAAATACTCAGATGATGAGAACTGGAGGAAATTCAGTGAAGTCTTGCACACATGGAATTACACCAGCAGGCGGCCAAACAGCCCCACCCCTCTAATTTTATCTAACAATTCCCATGCTCAGGACCATTTAATGGGTTATGGTGGCTCTTGTAAAGGGGTGATGCTAAAATTGTGTCAACTTTGTACTGCAGAGATACTTCAATTCACTGTGTTACCTGATGGGAAGGGATGAGAGGCTTAGAGCAATCTCATTTGCTGCTGCCAGCCTTCTGGCACAGGTCTCCATTTCCATGTATGCCCAAGGCACTCGTTCCAGGGCAGCAGTGCAGCCTCACTGCAGACACACCAGCATCTGAGTTGAGGCATGCACCAGAACACAGGCTAAAAACCTCTGGGCATCAGCTGAGGCTCCTCTCCAAAGCTGTCACTCCTCAGGAAGCAGTAAGCAAGAGTCATGGGAGTCAGAGTTAGAAAACAATCTTCTAAGAGAAGCAGAACATAGCAAAGCTGGCAGAAGCCATGGACAGGCCAAGAGGCAGGATCACACCACAGGACAGGAAGAGCTGAAAAGGGAAGAGCTGGGACCACACAGAAGCAGCAGCATGAAGGGGCCTGAAAGCTGTATCTGAGAGCAGAAGATGCTGTACTCAGAGTCTGCATGAAAAAAAAAGCTATAGCTAAAAGGTAGCTCCCCAGCTATATTCCCCAGCTGAGTGTGTGCAAGTAAAATGGCACAGGTAGTACTAGAACTGGTATTAACACCATCACAGCTAAATGTCAGAAGTAGCCTAGAGAGGGAATTTCACTCTGCAAAATGCATAGCTGTGAAATCATTGACAAAACTGATGTCTGCTTCTATTAGTACCACAACAGCAGTTTGACCTAAATAGTAATGTCTGTTTGGCATTGGAAGACAAACAAGAATAAGGTCCAAAATATGAGTCATTAAAAATAAAAAAAGGCCAACAACATGTACTGTACTCCACAATCAGCCCCTTCCCAAAAGGGGGCCAAAAGCTGTAGATATTTTGGATTCTGCCATTGCAAATCTTACTGCCACTTCAGAACTTTTGGCTGACACCTTGATGACACTGAAGTAAAGAGTCAGTCTATGGCACAGAGATTTCAAATAGACAGTCGTGGTCCTTACTAATTTTAGTAAGTGCACTAAGAGACACAGAATCACAGTATTGCAACACCACATGTGGTAGTTTTGACTATAAAATTCTTGAATGTTTGGTGACCCCCTCATTGCATGGCCCTGGTTTGGGTTTTTTTCACTGATGACCTTTTGGGTTATTGCCCTGGCAAGAATGGAGAGCTGACAATGACCTACCAGTCACTGGTCCAGTCTTTCTAACATACAAAAGTGGGAAAGAATCAGTGGAAATGCCCGAGGTGCTCCTGTGTAGACTTCTGAGAGTGACACCCTTAGTGCATATACATAGTAGTTCAAGATTGCTTGAGCTTACTAGCTCAAATAATCATTCTTCCTAATTGCCACAGCTCCTAACTGAAATGTACTTACTATTCAAAATGCTTTCAAAATTACAAGGCTAATGTACTTGTTTACTTACATCCTCAGCATGTACACCTTACACATGACTGAGAAAACATGTAGGCATCTGTGATCTCTAGTAGAGAATACTGCTCCTCAGCATCCACCCCTAGTTAGTTGGCAAGAACTTCCACAATGTCATGCTTAGTCTCATTTTAAGATGCTAAGCCTGATGTTTTGTTAACTTTCTGTTTAGCTTACTATTAAAATTAGTAATTTTTCCTTTGTTAGTTTCTTTGTTCAAGCAGTCGGAAGCAGGCAGCTCCACCCAAATTCTTCATTACACCAGTGCCCTTAAAATGTTCATCTGTTGTGTCAGCTTGGTGCTTGTATTCTAGTGTCTTAAATTGTTTTGTCAGGAAGCCGTCAGTGATGTTCTGTTCCCCTCCCTTACTCCCCCCCAGTATATTGTGTACTATTTATCTTCTTAATGTCATTTTTAAAATAGAGATTATTTATTTTAACACCTATGTATTTTCATGCTCCCAATTTTAAGTCCCTAAAAATACTGAACACAAAAAGTGCACTCAGCAATCCTATAGCAGACCACGTGCGTGCAATTACCTCATTTAGAAAATCACAATAACCACACAAAATTCAATGCTCCATCTGGAAAATAGGAAATATTATTTCCTTTCTTCTACCTTTGTCTGTGTACATAGCTGACTCTCGAGGATAAGCAGAGTCTCATTATGTTGGTAGATATATATATGCACACACATACACAATACATATGCTCACACAATACTGCAGATAATTGGGGCCTGATTTCTGTTGGGGCTGCTAGCAACTCTGGTGTCTTATTGTACTTCAAATTTTGGCATGAAATCTCTTGCCAACTTTGCCCATCCTTGCTATTTCCAGCTCAGGCTGACAGTTTTGGCTGGCTGCCTTCCCTGCTTGGGTAAATCTGGGGAAGCACAGCTGAGCAAAGATGTAGAACTGCCCCTCTCCCCTCTGCCCCATAGGTGTTTGGTGGGGTTTGAGCCAGGTGATGGAAAGGAAGCCCTTATGGTCATTTTCACAGAGAGAGGGGCAGATCAGGAGAACCTGGACCTCTGGTGCACCCTGTGATGAAGAATAGAAACTGCTTTCCTCTCCTTCTGTCTCCCCAAGTGGAAGGAAAGGAGTCCCTGGAAAAGCATGAATGCAAAAATCCCCAAGACAGGGTCTCCAGGTAAAGGAATACCACAACTGCAGGAGGAGATGGGACATCACATAGGTCAAGCAGCAGTAAAAAAAGGGGGGAAGCAAATACTTAGTACAAAAGACTTACAACTACTATTGAACTTCTGGGTTTGGGGTTTTAATATCTCTTTGTTGGGTGGGGAATGACTCCAGCATGTGTTCACATAAAGAACTCCTACGTTATAAGCTCTGGAGGTGATCAGTTCTAAGCCTTCCAGCATACTGCTACCTTGTTCCTGTTGGAAAAGACTCACCATAGGGTGACACAAACATGTCAATTTCTTAAGTGATACAAGCTACACTGAGTTTCTGCATAGGAATTTAAAAAACATATGCACTTAAGCATGATGTTCCCTCTTTTCCTTCCCCAAAACACTGCGCCACATTAATCTGCTCTCAAGTAATGAATGAGTGAAGTATAGTATTTCCAGGAGCATTTAACATGCATTTGTTGGAAAAGCAGTACCACCTTCTTCTCCCACTTATTTCTACAAATACAACCCCCTCTGCTGCAGAGGGCTTGTGACAGGCCAGGCGCATATGAGGCCATTTGTTAAAATGCTGGCAGAGTTCTGGCATTGTGCATGTCAGCTCCTGCTTTACCAGGGTGGGCAGGGGGCAGCCAGAGCCCGAGTGCATTTGGTGTGAAGCCTCAGAGATGAGATGGAGCAGGGTCTGCTCTTTTCACTGGAGTCCCCACCAGGAATTCCTGGAGAGTACAAAGCAGTCTCTTAAAAATTATTCCAGCCTGCAGCAAATCCTAGAAGTTGCTCAGCTGAAGTTACCAGTCACATTTTCTATTACTGTCTTCCAGTAACAGAGAAAATGTGCAGGCTGCAGTCACACTCAGGAACAGCTCCTGCTGCACCACGGGCTGGTCCTCACACTGGCAGCAGAGAGAGAGAAAAAAGCTGAGAAGAAATGAGAGACAGGAGAAACCTATGAAAGAGAGGAGGATAGAGATAGTGAGGAATGAAGCAATCTGGATTTGGGTTTTTTCAAGCTTGCTCCACTGTCAAGTTTTCTCAAGCATGGGTCATTAGCCCCTTCCAGTATTGCTTACTGTGAAAAAAGGCACATGGAAAATGATACACCTTTGACACCCAGGCTGCTCTCACTAGGTATCTGGTAATTTTTTGAAAACAAAGTCTCAAGTATTTGGTCTGCAAAGTCAATCTATCACTTATAGTTTGACTTTTTTTTGTGCTACTACAATGGATCCAGAGTCTTTTTCTTTCCCTTCTTTTACTACTACAGAGCACTTCATTTACTACTACTACTACTAGTTCTTGATGGGTTCAAATTTCAGATGGCTCTTTCTGCAGAAACCAGGGTACTGCATGGGAAGTTATGCTACCAGGGATAGCAGAGCTGCTTTCCATGTGTGACAGGAACTCCTGGTGATTATAAGCGCTGCAGATGTGCATCTCCGTCATTAATTTTTTCTAATTCAGGCCTAGGAAAGTGAAATTCTGTGATTTACAAGTTGTTCATGACCACAGTGTACTGCTGCTGCTGTAGCTGGGGTTGGGCCCTCTGTCAGGCCATAGAGAGCTGAGTTTCACAGGCAGTCGCAGCACACACCAGCTGTGCAGCCCCAGAGCTGTGTGGGGCAGCGAGCAGCTCGGGCTGGCAGCTTGTGGCAGCCACCGTGACATCTCCAGCAGCTGTCACAGGGCTGCCCTGCACGCAGGCCCAAAAATCTGGGTGCCAGATTCTCTCCTCTCCCTTCATCCCAACACCAGGGGCCATCTAAGAGCAAGGGCAGTGTAAAAACTGAGAGCACTAGGAAACAATTATTCATGCATTTTCAACACTGTACTATGGGTAATCTGTGCTTCCTTTTTAATGCTGTCAGGTGAAGGAAAGAGCCAGAAACTATCTCAGAGAGGTACTGGTATTATCTGCCTTTCAGGTCTTTTAAATTAGGTCACTTTACAAAGAAGAGCTCTGCTGTTTAACATTTCTTATATGACAATCTCAAAGCAATTGACATTCAATTAATTCACAACCTTGCTCTGATTTTGGATTTGTTGTTCTCATTTTCACTGTAGACACCAAGGAAGAGAAAAGTTCAATCACTGGCCAAATACCATGCAATTCAGCAGTAGCAGAACTAAGAACAAGGGCTCAACATGCTGAATATACTCTGGCAGTTTCCTCAAGCTGAACAGCAGAACCTGAGTTGAGGCAACACACACACACTCTTGGGAGGATTTCAGCTGACCTCTCAAGTCTTTTGAGCATGCACAGGGGGGACTGATTTGCCCCCTTTCACACGAGGTTTTGTAAACCACATTACACTTTTTACCTTTGCCATCCTTGTGTGTGGGAATGTATAATAGGACTGAAAGGGGCCAGCTGGAAAAGAGACAATTACTACCTTCTTTCAAACACTAGTTGTTTCTAGCTCTTCAGTAAGTGAGTTAGGCAGCTCATAACATCCTTATCCCTACAAAGTCAAATTAGGAAGAGGCTTCTAAAAGGACAGAGTTGTTATATCCTCTGAAATATATCCTTAAAACCAAACTGAATTACTACCACCTCTTCTCAGTGAATGTATCAATGTGAGGGCTTTAACCGAGGATCCATCAAGGGCAGGAGAGGAAAACACACATTTCAGCAGCTTGAACTCACCTCAAGTTTCTCCTGATGTCTAAAAAAGACAGGGGGAGCTTCCCTTCTGCACCCTCTGTTGCATATGAACTCCAGATGCGTGCATGCTATTTTCAGAGTGAGAGGATACAGATGTCATTAAATATGCTGGTGATCTGCTCCAGTCTATTGAAATTTTTTAATCTGAGATCAACACCCAAAAAAAGTATTTGAAGACTCAGCATGAAGAGGGGAAACAACTGCAATAAAAGTTGTAGTTCCCATATTACCAAAACAAGGTGCAGGGCACAGATCATACCCAGTATCATGAGCCCTAAGTCCTGACAATTGATTCGGGAGATCTTGCTGGACCTCTGGAAAAAATAAAAAACATTCCAACATGGTGTTTTCTTCTCACATGGTAGTAGGGTTATGAAGTAGCTTTTTATGACCCATTCAGTTTTCGTTTTATAGCAGCCTATTTATACACTCCAATTCAGTCACAGCTTCCACTGTATTGATTACTACAGTGCTCATTTCCTCATTTTGAACTGTGCATGCATTTATTTTCTTCATTTTTATTCTCTCCTTATTAGATCGATTAGCCTTGCATTACCCCTCCACCCTGTTGCTTAGCTTCTCCTAGGCTTCTTTTCTAGGGGCACTTGTCTCACTGACAAGTTACTAAGTAACCAACAAAATAAATGTTTTAATAAAAGCTTTCCATCCTTTTTCATTTTTTAATACATGAAGAATAGATTCAACACAGTATTTGAGCAGCGGCTCGGTATCACTCAAGTTAAAACTTCCTCTTCCACTCTGAACAGGCCATGAAAGTAAGACTTCTTAAAACTCACTATCCTTTCTACAGTCCAATTTATTTACTGTGCTGGTTAGTGCCTAAAGGCCGCTGATCCTTTTTGCTTACAGAATGTATTATCAAAGTCACTGACCTGTACATCATTTCAAGACTGAAATCCAATTTAATGTTTTCCCATTTACACTAGACATAAGTTGTGCAGCAAACTTTTAAACAGGGCTTCTAAATTCACAACACACTTGGTCTAAAACTCCTGAAGTTAATATTTTTGCACTTGGGATTGTTAATGTTTGCTAAAACCCGTAACATTCTTCAGCTGACTAAAAGCTTTACATCCTTAGAACGTAAAATCTAAATATAAATGTGGTGGGTGTATGTGGATCTTTTCTCTCTGAGGAGGCTCTGTTACGAATTTCCACTGTTTTACGCCACCACCAAGCCTCTGCTAAGCCGTGACACCTGTTCAGAATTTTCAGTTTCTTAACCCCTTATTACATCCTACCATCCACAGCAGAAGTACAGGAAAAGAGTTCCATCATCCTGGACTTGCTGTATTAATTCTCCATGGATCCTTGGTATCCTTCACTATTTTATATTAATATCCACCTTAAGGACAACTAACTAAATGGATGAACTTGCCTCCCTCATAACCTATGCCAGTAGATAATCTGGTTATCAAGCAGATCCTGGAAAGAAAACCTACAAATTCCATAGGAGGAACACCAAAGATAATACTGTTAATAACTATTATTACTGATAATAATAAATGGTTTATACAAAAATGAAACAGCACTACAACTTTTATGTAACATTACGCTAAACACATTCTTGTCCTTCACATAAATAAGGATTCATTATTCTTAGGTTTGATATAGTTAGCAAACATTGGCAGTGCACATACTACTGATCAAAAGTTCTTTTAGCATTACTATGTAGATGCTCTTTTTAACATTTCTGCAAAAAATAAACCATGAGGATATCTCCTCGTTAAAAGGCAAAATACCGTGTTGAGACAAAATGCCTCCATAAAAAAAAAAAACCTGTTTCAAAAGACTCTTTTTCATTAAAAAACATGTAAGACTCAAATTGACTACAAAATGAATTTTGACCTGATTTATTCACACAAATCAATCCAAATTCATTTGAGACCCAAAATATATATCATAAGGATACTAGTAAATTTTTCCAGGTACTAGAGGATCTTGTATAAATGTATCTGCTCAAGTGCTTCTCTGTCAACATCCTTTTCCATATACACATCATAGTTCAGCTGCACCTCTTCGACCCATTTACTGAGCTGTACATCTGTCTGAAACAATGAAAGCAGATCCTTAAATCAACACCATGTTAAAAAACAGCAGGAATTTCAAGGTTAAGGAGTTTCAGCATTAAGAAGGCAAGGCATAATATGAGAGACTAGTTATATAATATAGTTAATACATAATATATGCCAAATTATATGGCAATGATAAATTAATTTCTGGAAAAGCCATTTTAACTCAAACAGGAGATAATAATGGTAACTTTAAAAATTGTCTCAGTCAATAGCCTAGATAATTTGTTAGTATATTACAACTGCCTTTCTTTATGCATTTGTATAAGCCTCAAGCATCCTGATCAGAGGGTGACATTCTGATAGATGTGCTGAGGGAGCAGCTAACAGTATCATGGAAGAGTCACAGGTATTTTCTTGTTTCACACCCAGGGAGTATTGTATTAAGGCTACAAAGGGCTTCTCAGCTGCTCTGTGACTACAGCCTGCTCGAATGAAAGTTCAAATGACACCACTGCTGCTCTTGGGGCTGAGGATCTCCTTCACCCATCAGCATACAGGCAACAAGTGATTCAATTTCTCTAAAACTAACTACTGTTGCAAGCAAGTCACTTTATACATAAGCTTGTCATGCCTGATCAGTGTTTTGTTTCCTAACTAAAGCCAGGCCATATAATTTGACCAGGTATCACACACATGATCTACCAATGACCGATGGCAGAATGGACAGAGAGCAGAGCGTGGCCCATCGGGAGTGCTTACTACTCAGGGAACAGCACAGAGCATTCAACATCTTTGAAACATTTAAAGCTGCGTAACTGATTGAAGATTCCTGATGGTAGTCTCTTGGCTAGCTGGGAGACCACATCTCTCACTAATCTCTACTTCCAAAAGCTCATACTGCCATATTAATACACATGTTAATACAATGATTCATGCAGCCTACTGATTTAGGCTGGGATTTTCCTTTTCACATGAGGACAATCGAAGTACAGGAAGGTGTGTTGGTGGTCAACCTCAAAATGGAATCCAGAGACTTTTACATTCTAATCTCTGCACAAAATTAGATATCCTTCCGTACAGCCATACTGGCAACCAGCTAACTTCCACTACAGAAACACCACTCTGACAGAAAATACCTAAGTGTGTCAGCTAAAAGAGGCTGAGGGAACTTACCTGGAGCTTTGAAAGTGATTCCTCAAGACTTGGAACTGTCACTAGTAAGGATCCTCTTTTCCTTACATTACAAGCAATAAATTCCCAAGCTCTGAAACATATTGAAAGGTAGGTGACCAGTTTGTTGGGGAAAAAACACCCATATTAAATAAATCTAACACTTGCAGTTTATTGGCCAGAGGTAGACTAAGCTTAAAAGATTTGCAATACATGCTTATTAGTTGTTAATATCTAAACAAATGTATTTGCAGGAATAAAACCAAGTTTTGTATTAAAAACACAGAGAATATATAGTCTTACAATGTTAGACTTCGTAAATTTATAATTCTCATACATATATGCATATCATTTGGTATTGTCAAGACTTTCACTTTGAACAAGGATTAAACTTTGACATTTGGCCCCTTTCAATTTTAGGGTTTGAAGAAAATCCAGTCCTGAAATGCAGTCCTTTATTAAGCTTCACAACAAGCTGCTCTTGACATACATACTTCTTGTACAGTCGTGACAGTGTACTTTTCTTAAGACATTAGTAATCAGAGTATTTAAATATAGCCCCCAGCATTCCTTGTTTTTTGATTTTGAAAGTAAAATCATTTTTCCCAGCATGGCAATTCAGACTAAAAAGCATTTAATTTCCAGCATTCTTCAAATGTCATTTGTCTTCATGCTACTAATGCAACACTAAACCACTATCCCCAAGTTATGACAGAATCAAATGAATTCTCAGTCATGTGCCTGGAAACATATCTCCTAGCATTTTGAAACACTCACTGTCCTTCACCCATCCACTCTGTGTCTCTCTGGTTGGCATTATCACCTGGTATCCAGGGCAGCAGGGCAAGCCTTAGCTGAAGCTGGTATAGAATGTCAAACTTGGCTGGGACCAAGTGGAGACACAGGTACTCCTTTTTTCTGACTGCCCATTTTAAACTTTGGATGATCAAGTTATTTACATTTTAAATGGATGCTGCTAGATTAGCAAAAGCTCATCTGTGAGTGCCTTGTACCTGAAAGAGAACCTTAGCCACATGTTCATTTGTTACCACATCCTTATGAACATCTATTAGAAATATCATTCATAACCATGCTTTGTAGTCTGTATATATTAAAGCTCTGACATCCACAAGTCAGTGACCTGTCTTACTTCTGAAGATTAGGCTTTATGCTGATACAGTTATTTCAGATTCTTTGGCAGCAAGATACTATTTTAACATATCAGTGCAAGGATTCAAGCCAAGGTTTGGGTAAACAAAGCAGCAGCGTTTAGTGGGTTTAACAATAAACAACTGCCAGAACACCTTAGCACTTAAGTATAACAATTAGAAGTAGGCAGTATGAAACAATTTCCTTACATAAATTATGTATGTGCCTTCAAAAAGCACAACCTTAAGGTTTTCCATAATTCACAAGGTTACACACATATTGCCAAAGAAATAGGTAACTTGTTTGGACACAGAGCTTACCTGGCCTGTTCCTGTCTGTCAAGAAAATATTCAAAGACATTATTCATTACAACAACATCAGCCTTCTGCAGAAGTGAGGGCTGAGTACAGATGTCTGCATGAACCACCTGAAGGAGAAAAATTTCCCAAGGCATAAATTAAGAGATGAATACAGCCTTTGAGACGTCGTGAAGCCTGTCAGCCTAACACAGCACCTGCTACCACCCTTTTGAACCAGTCACAAAAACAGGTATTTCACTGGCTTAACAGTAGATAAAACTGACATACACAACCATAACAACATTTCAAAAATGAAAAAAAAAAAATCAAATCTAACTCTCCTAATTAAAATACTCAATCCATTACTCTAAGGAAAATAAAGTACATCTGAATTTTGGTTTAGAACTGTGTGACATAAAAGAGGAGATGATGTATGTGATGGCTGTTACATTTCACTTTCCTGTATTTTATCACAAATGTCCAGTGATTTCAGGAAAGAAGTTAAGCTAGTTGAAGCTATTTTGAGGATATTAAAAGGCATCTCACAGGGTCAGTGGGTTACTGAAGGATTACAGCTAGAAAAGACACTACAGAACTAGATTTGATAGCTGAATTCACAATGCATATTGGGACTGGGAATGCTGGAAAGGCAGGATGCTCAGTAGCACTGGAGGATGCTACTAAACAACTGCCTCTCCAGTCAGCAAAGGAGGAGCTGTTTTGATTTCATCTACCTTCACCTACCAAAAAGGATATTAGCACATCATGTCATTTTTCAAAACAAATGAGACAGGAGAATATGGATGCTCATTAACACTCTGATGTGTTTGATTTCCTCTTAAAGACAGAGAAATCTATCAATTTGACTCAATGATCCATGTGGGTCCTTTTCAACTCAGGATTTTCTATTATTCTGCATCTGACGAGAAACATAAACTGGAATATCTTTCAAAGGGATAACTAGTAGTCAGCATGGATTCAATAAATTTAAGTCACACTTAAATAAGCTGATTGACTTCTGTGATCAATCAACTACCTGGATGGATGAGGGAAGATCAGTGGATTTTGTCTACCTTGACCTCAGAAGGGCTTCTGACACTTTTTCTCACAACATCCTCGCAGGCAAACTCAGGGTGTGAGGGCTGGATGAGAGGACAGTGAGGATTGAGAACTGACTGAATGGCAGATCCCAGAGGGTCATAAACAGTGGCACAGGGTCTAGCTGCAGGCCTGTCACCACTAGTGTGCCCCAAGGCTCAACACTGGGTCCAGTATTGTTTAACTTTTCCATGAATGACTTGGATGAAGGGGACATGCCTCCTCAGCAAGTTCACTGATGACAGGAAGGTGTCGGAGGTGTGGCTGATGACATGAAGGGATGGGCAGAGAGGAACCTTCTGAAATTCAGCAAAGGCAAATGAGGGGTCCTACACCTGGGGAAGAATAACCCCATGCACAGGATAGGATACTAATGGCAGTCCTAATATTTTAAACCACAATTCAGAAAGATGCTTAAACTATTGGAAAACTTTGTACATATGTTGATGTTTCCTTGACTTGAATGATACTTGAGACTTGACCTAAAATTACTCAGCATTTACAGAGTAGGTGACCATACTGACCAAAGTGACCTAAGCACTTCATTCTCCCCAAACACATCCTCATTCCTCTTGGGGAATTTGGGACCACATAAGCATGTCTGGCTACACAATGAGCCAGACCCAGGTACTGCTCTAGTCAAAACCCCAGTATTGCTGGGTTTGTTTCAGCTGAATGAGTTCTCTGATCTGCTTGGCTGTGTGCCAGCACAACAGAGGAGGAAGAAACTGATTTTAAAACTGCCCTATTGTCCAATGGAATACACACCAAGCCTTCCATGATTACAGGCAATTTCTGAATTGAGGTCTCAAGTTTCCTAAGATCTGTTGAACTCTTTACTTTCCTCCCAGTGTTTCTTCAAGTGGCAAAAGATGCTGAGCAACCTTCTATGTACTTAACCAAACCAGTAGTACATGTAAGTGTCTCTGGTCAACCAAGTGTTGACCAGAGAAACACAAGGTTCACTCAGCATATTTGGCCACTAAAGATACCAATTCACTTTGCTATCCTTTTAGGAATATATTCTAATAAAAATTCAGAATAGCTTGGAAAAAACAATCTCTATTTAAGAAGAGTCTCTAAAATGTTTTTCAAACTTGTGTCGTGAATTATGACCAGCATCTGGATTCTCACAATTTTTCAAGCTGATATGTACCTCTAGAGAGGATTCATTTGGGGGTGAAATAAAAATCTAAGACTGAAATGTTCAAAGCAGTGTGATAACAGGAGTCACATGACAAAATTAGCATTTAATGAGACCCAAATAGCGAAGTCCTCGGGCACTGCTTTGAAAACCTATTATCTTATCTTTATGCTCCAAAATGAATACTTCAGCAGAATTACAAGGTGTGAAAAAAATACATAAAAGCTTATAATAAAAAATATACAGGGCTGAAAAGCATGCTTATAGATCTCCAGTTCCACAGAATTAACTTGACAGAGTTCCTAACTGTACTTTCAGTTTCATCACCATAAAGTGCTGTGAACACAAAACATATGCAGAACCCAAAGGTTATGGATCAACTGTCAGCAACTGTGACTGAATTGAGCAACCCAGTGATACTGCTTACCCTGTGTTAAATATTTTATGTTTATTATTTCTCTCTAGTTTAAAATTGGGTTGCCTTAATACCCAAGAAATTACTATATTCAGCAGTTTCTGTGACTTCATTCAAGAGCACATGCATACAACACAGGATTAAAGTCAGTATTCTGCTCAGCATATGCTACTTACCAACTTTTGCTGGTAACAAAATAATGGGTATGGTCCAGAAAGGAATTTTTTTTCCTCTTTAAAATATTAGTAGCTATTCCCACAATGAAATTAGGGAAATGATTCCCATAATGATAGCACTTTGTTTGAAACCCATTTTGTTTATGTTTATATACACTGACATTCTATGAAAGGAAATACAGATAAATGTAAGTCCTTTAGGTGTCCTTAGATGCAAATTTGCAAATCCTACAAACATTTTTCTGCTAACAAAAGTGAATCACAGACATTTACTTTTGTGTTTGTGACAGAAATTCTTTATACAGTCAGTTTCACAGACGTGAGTGGCAGTGATCTCATTGATTTCATGGGAGGATCAGCTAAGATATGTCTGTTTTGTGTGAGCCAACGGGTAAGTCCAGTCAGCAAAAAGGCAAAGTGATTTATATTTTGATCATTTCTCTCTGCCTCTCTGCTACAAGATTTTTTTTCCTAATGCAAAGCCTTTGCTCAGGATCAAAACAACTAAGGCAGAAACTTCTCAGAATGCTGATTTACCAGCCACTCACTTAAACCGGATACCTTGTACAGAGTGGTTAAAAATACATAAACTAAAACATATAGTTAGTTACCTTTATTCTGTCAATGAACTCATACTTTGTAATCATCATTTCTTGCAACTGGCAAAAGTCTGCATTCATTTCTACTCCATACAGCTGAGAAGCTGAGCTATAAAGATAACCCTACATTAGGAAAAGGAAATTTAGTAACTGTGATGCCTTTAAAACAAGTTCAAAATTTTCATTTAAAAAGAAGAGAATAAAACACGAGTTAAGATTAAAAAAAACCCATTTTAAAATAGCAAGTTGACAAATGTCTTTCAGTGGGTGTGAAATATTTTTCAGAGCTAAGCTCCTGATTTGGCAATTCCCACTTAAGCCTCACAAATTTTACTAACAGATCCAAAATGACACGTCAAAATAACGAGAAGGAAAGCTCCAAGTTCACTTCAACTGCAAAACAGATGGAAAATATTCTAAGAAAGAAAAAGGGTATAAAAAACAAGTAACAAAAATAGTGTGAAGGGAAAAGACTCCACGTGTAATTTTTGTTTCTTGGGAGAATTGTAGAAGAAAATATCAAGAGAAAAGAACAAAAACATGAGACATAACATAGTCAAAAATGAGTGAAAATGGAGGACAATGTACCAATAATATAGTGGGATATTTTGATACCAAGTCTTTGTCAGCATCTCTAAGTTACTGTATTACTGACATTTTCAGATGCTTCATACAGGTAAATATAAAAAAAAAAAAGTTAAATTATTACTGAATACTAAGCCCAAAAATAGTTTAGTTTTGGACTAAGATTTTGGGAACTCATTGGAAATGTTAGAGGAAAAAAAAGTACAAATACTTGAGCGTACAGTGCCCTAACAAAGATACTGCCTTAAGTGCCACTGTCTTCATTGAGCACTAAAATTACACTTAGCCAACAATGGCAAAGACAAACAATGCTGAAGATACAGAATATCTGAGATTCACATGTATTACAACTTCATTATTAAGGTTTTCTGAAACCATTCAACTCAAGAGAGTAGAAAAGGAACCTGTGAAGGTGAAGTCACCCCTCCTCCAGGCAAGATCATGTGATGAAGCAGACTATTTTTTGAAAGAGTATCTTCTAATATAATAAAACAAGCATTTAAATACTTCAAAACAAATTCAGCCTAGCAAAAGTGTTACCATTTAAGGACCCAATGCTGCAAATATTTACAAATGGGAGTAACTTTCCTCATTTGAGTAATCCCAAAATTAGACTATTCAAATAAGTAAAATCACATGCTCAAGTGTTTGCAAGATTGAGCCCTAAACAGACATTGACTTTTTAAAAAACGTAGTAGTGTGTGTTTTGCATTGCTGTTGGCCATATGTTGTACCAGCTATGCCAAAAGCAATCAAAATTGCACTCAAGTTTCTCGATGGAGTATTTTATGTGCATTTTAAAATGTGAAGCAGGACAATATGTTTTTGGAGACAAATTCATATCAAAGTCTTCCTTTGTGTATTTTAACAGTTTATCAGCTTCATAAAGGAATTTAACATAACTAATCTATATATAGGCATGGTCAAGACATAAGAGGACAAACTTACTTATGAAAGAGACAGCAGGAACGAGCAAAAGAGCAGCATGTGTGACAGCAATATGCTACTCTGTTGGACAACAGACTTTTCCTCTCCATAAGCAAGATCATTTGTATTCCCTCTTGTGAGGAGCAGAGGAAGAACTGAACTTGCTAGTAAACAGCGCCTTATACTATTCAGAGAGTCAGATCAGAGGTGCCTCTCAGAATGACCCATCCAAGATTGAGTAATGAGAGTAGGAAGTCAGAAAAGAGGGAAAATGTTTGTTACAGTAAAATAATATGAATTCCTGTGCTGGAAGTTACCGCAAATAGCACTGCACCAAGCCTGGAGCCAACGTCAACCACTACCTTTCCTGTCAGGTCAGGCAGTACATGCTGATAAAGAAACTTCAGTTCCATGAGGGAAAAGGAATGCGAAATAAACTCTGGGAAATAAAAACAGAACAAAGGTGTTGGGTGGGCAGTACTAACTACTTAATTAACCATTGAAATAGTAACCTGAAGAATTATCTTCACTGAAAACTTGTGTGGTTTTTTGCCTGCACTTGTGCTGGGCACCCTGGAGCACCAGGGTTTGCAGATCAGAGGTGACCAGCCAAGCAGCCTGTCCCAAGTCTGGGGATTCCTTGCCTTACATGGAGAATTTTGAAATCCTTCATGAAACTGAATTATGTTTTTCTACACAGCGAGGTACCTTAAAGAATACAAAACAAAGTAACTTGGAACTGTTTAACTGAAAAAAGAAACATAGTACCTAAGGCTCAACACAATTTGTGCAAAACTTTTTATGGGCAGACTATTAATAGTTTTAATTTCAACTCTAAAGATTTAATGAATGGAACGTTCTCCATATAAACCATTCCTTCAATGGCTATGCTATACTGGCAACAGCACTGATCTCTACCACACCACACACAAGCTTTAAGACAGATGGTGCTTTCTACAGTTTTTCAGCATGTGAGAGGAGATCAAGGCTACTGCAAGGACTCTACAGTATTGCCTTCCTCTTGCATCTTCCTCTACAGTGGTACATAGTCTGCCTCTTGCCTGCCCAGTTTTTGTGGGCAACAATTGTCACTCATACACTGCAAATTAATTCAACTTACATGTGTGGGAGGGCTCCTTCCACTGGTATGGGAAATAATTCTGGCCTGTGTGCTGGACCAGTCTGGACAAAGTCCTCCATCAGCTGGATGTTGTCTTGTCCAGCTGAGTCACTGCACAAACCAGTTTAGTTAAACTTCATTTGTTTCTCTTGTTCCCGAAAGGGCACTTACCTAAAGATGCAGTTTTGTATGAGCCACACTCTGTGCAGTAGCTCCTACTCATTTTCCCCTCCTCACACAATGAATCAACAACATCATCATCATAAAGGAATGCATCAACATGAATCATGGGCAGAGGATGCTGGTGTATCTGAAAAGGGGAACAAAACCTTAGAAAGGCAAAACCAAATCTTTTAATTTCACTTATATTGTCACACATTAACTGTCCACCATCCTACCTTTCCCAAAATCCCTGTAATCCATGTTTTTCTCAATGCAACAATTAAACCCCAAAAACAACAGAAATCCTGCATGTAAACTGGGTCATCAAATTCCATTGAAATAACCAGTAAATGGCAGTCAACAAACTAAAGCAAGCTGGTTTTGATACCTGAGCAGGGGGCCTGATGTGAATTTTGTCTCTTTAGTGCTTGCTTGGCTATAGAGAACATAGAGGGTAAAGGAAGCTTTTCCTCTTTTTTTAATGAGGAGAACATAAATTTAGCAGAAAGGTCAATTCTGCTTCTCAGCTTCAACTGACTCTTTTCATCATGCCTTATGCCTCTATCTAGAAGCACCCCTGATTAACATGGGTGCCACTTTCAATCAGAAGTACACTGGTTGGGATGCTTGCCTTCTCATCATTTCAAGGGGCATAATCTTCATCCTCCTACTCATATTTCCTCCCTTTTCCAGGCTTGCAGCATGTGGCCAATCCACTTTTCCCACTGAAGAGCCACACACCACTTTTCTAGGAATTGCATTAACTTTCCTTGTATGCAGACAGCTCAAGTAGAAAATGTGCACTCTCCTCCCACAGGACTCACAGCCCACCTCTTTCTGAGCCATCAGAATCTGAAAAGAGCTGGATATCATCTCTGGGCTGCCCACATTATGGCAACAGCAAAACACTGGCCCTGTGTTCCTGCTGTCTTTAAGGGCGCTGTTAGAGTCTATTATGGAGCTAGCATTAAAGAATCACTGTGACAGGTGCCATACCACACAGAACGAAAGCTATCCCAAATAACATATGATCAAAGTATTAAAAACTATGAAGAAACTTTCTTGGAGTCATGCAAACATAGAGCAACAGACCAAAAAACCAAACTGAGATGTTCATTCTCTATTATGAACTACTGCTAAAACCGATATCAGAATAAATGATGTGGTTCAGCAGAAGCAGACCAGAACAATTAGCTTACTTTCTGAACAGCTTGATGTTCCGAGGTAAACATTGCCTCGAGGGGTAAACGACTCCGCAAATCCTCAGCGATATTTCTGAGCACAACATCATTGTTACTCACCACAAGCTCATCAAAGTCATCTATAAATCAAGACAAACAAAAACTCCTGAACAAACATATGCAGATCATGTGGACCAAGTGATGACCAGTACAATACAGTCGCAAGACATAAACAACACCAGATGGACAAGGTTTTTTATTTGTACGCATTTTTCAGCCTTTGTTAGCTTTTCCGGCCAATGATAGATTTGGATTGTAATAACTTTGCCACGTAAAATAAATGCACTGCTTTTCTGAAATCTCAAATTATTTTCATATTTATAAATTTATAACTCACATATGATGGTCTGGGCTGCCACCAAAGTGATACTGTTTCAGCTCAAGATATAAAAAACATCAAAGATGTTTTTGAACTATTGGAGAAATTACAAAACTCAATAGTTGCCTGAATGCAGGCTTTTTTATTTTTTTAATACAAGTTTCTTTTTATACATATGATCTTTCTAATAAACTTACAAAAAAATCAGGGGTAATGCACAGTTCAACAGTTCAACTTACAATATATTTTACATTACCTAAACTATCAAAATATTTCAAATGAGAAGGAAAACAGGAATGTATGTAAACCAATACATTTTTTGCAAAGCCACACTGTAAATTTTTGCTATTTTTCCAGGATATTCCTGCACTACTTTAACACATTTTTTAAAGACATCTAGAAAAAAGATGGAGAAATAAACCATGTGAATACACTAATCCCTTCTTCTTTCAAGGCTCAGTCAATAGTAAGTGTGATTACTTCTCCAAACTGCTCTTCTAAAAATGATTATTAATGCTGGAGACTCTACAACCACCCTTAGCCATCTATTCCAGTGCTTGACTACCCTTAATATTAGAAAGGAATACCCTTCTTAATTACTATTTAATTTCCTCTGCCACTACTTAGTATTATCTGGCCCACTCACAATGGAAATAGAAAGCTCTGTTCTTCTCCATTATATAGTAACTGTTTACTTCCCTGAAGATTTATCACGTCACATCAGCCTTCTTTCCACGAAAAATCAGGATTTGCCTATCCAGACCTTTCCCAACTTATTTTTCCTAGAGTGTGAGGCTTCTCAACACTTCCCTTTGGATCTCCTGGACTCTCTCATCCTTTCTGACCAGCACTATTGAGAACCAGGCACTCCAGCTAAAGGTTTGCTTCCTCTTACCAGTCTTTTCACATCTTGCTTATACACTGCTTATACCTGCTTATACCCTGCTTATACAATATCCTGCTTATACCCCCCAATTTCATGTTAAGAGTATGATGTTCCTAACTGGCATTCAGCACAAGATCTGTGGTATGCCTGTACTCTGCTCTTTTCTTGTTATGTTTTCCTCAAAAGAAGGGCTGGATGAAATTCTTTTTTGTCTGGACGTCTTAGCACTTTGAGGATGTTGAACTGGTTCTAAACAAAGCTGCATCTCAGGTCAAAGCTACATACCTGTAAAAGACAACCACCACCACCAAAAAGCAACCACTAATCTAATCCTGAAAAAATATACCAAACCCATCTATTAAGTCTCATCTAAAAACAGACATGTATGTCCTCTCTTCCCCACCCCTTCTGTTTTGCTTCCTGTTTTATTTAGACTGCCAACTAAATGTTGGGCAGCAACTGTGTTTTTTACCTGTATGTGCGTCACTCACAAAAAGAGAATCTGACAGCTTTTACAGGTGTTTAAAAAAAGGGCAAATGTTGGCCAGCGTTGCTGTTCCAGGTGGGTGCATTACTACAGAAAAGCTTGATGGCAAACAGGTTCAAAATAAATCTACAGATCACACTACAAGTTTCTCTATGCTAATACATTTTATCTTTCCTGTGGATCATAGGAAGTGCTAGAAAGTGTGAGAAACTTTAAGGCTAGTTTAGGAATAAGAAACCTGCAAACCTCTAAACTATTAAATGCTTCTGAAATGGTTTTTACTTAAGCACTGTAGTGAGAACAATATGATTAAAGAAACCATCATTCATAGGTGCAAGACGCTATAATCTTAAGGCAAGATGTAAATGGTTCTTTGTACACATCTGAAAATAGCCCCAAATAGATAATCCTGATTCCCCTACAGTAAGCAGCAGAAACTTTAAATTATCTGTATTCCCTTAAGATATATTTGATTTATAATTTACTAAATGTACAGCAGTAATGCTCCAAGGCCCTGATGGGCCATTACCATTTGTAGTTACACTTCAGGAAGGCAATTCACTGCTCTGAAGTGCTCACAGTTAGGTTCTCCAGAACCTCAGCTCCTAAAGAGATGCACACTTTGCAGCAAGGAACACAGGAGGGAGAGAAGCAGCAGCTGCAACAGCAGCAACACCAACACAACAGGTGCAATGCAGCAGCTCCAACTTGTCAGCATTTTAATTTGAAACCTCTAATGAGCACCCATCCTGTTAAACTCACAGCCCATCCAACAATTTGCAGATTTGTTATGAACATCCCAGAAGCAGAGTGATTTTTCCAATCAGCTCAGGGAAGATTTCTACGGATGTGACACAGCACTGAAGTAAACCCAGGTATTATGGGAAGAGAAGGTGGGCAAATTTAACTGTAGCTTAACTGAGACCATCAGCACCACAACATGACCTCAGAGTGCCAAGACACCAGTTTGCTGAGGCGGATAACATCTGAGGGAGCAAGGGGAAAAATCGCACTACAGGCAGAACAAGAGAGTAGAAAGCTGATATTAGCAGCTGAACAGATCAGTGCCTGTGGGCAATAAGCCTCTACATCTGGCACTTGCTTTAAAACAATACTATTACTATGCAAGAGAGCTCATCCAGCTGTTATAGTGCCTGTTAAGAGTATCAAATTCATATATAGCATTTAATGAAATGCAGGAAGTGTTCCTAGACCACCAGGCCAGCCACATCACACTGCAAATACAGAACTTCAGCTCTCCTCCTCCCAGATCTAGTGCATCAATAGGATCTGCTCCTTCATGACCTGGGTGACCTTTCCTGGCCAACATTAGTGACAGATAGCTCTCCAGACTATTCAGTGTTCCAGCTTCACAGCAGAGAAACACACACCTTCAGTGGGACACAGCACATCCATCTTCCTCTGATCCAGAATATCCCTTCCCTGCCCTGAGTTCAACCTGTACAGTACGGGTCACAACACTGCCCATCTTGCATAGGGCCCTCTGATCTCTTCTTGCAAAACAAAGTATGACACACACAAGTTCTTGTATGCTCTGTACAAAACAAGTCCAAAGGACAACACACATGCAGCTCAAAGAAAAAACTATTGAAGCACTGCCACTGAAAAATAAATGACAAATGGAAATGCTCCTTTCTAACTATCAGTTAATACTCTAAAGCACAATAAGCAAGGACAAAAAAGGAGGAGGTCTGAACAGACTTCATCCGAGATGACAAAATGGCAGCTGCAGCAGAAGCTGTGCGTGCAACACTCCACACCTGTATGTATAGTCTATGACTGAACTCTGACATGGAGAGGAGACTCCTTCCTGTCAAAGCAAGGAACAGCAACAGCTACCACAATAACTCATTTACTTCTGCAGTATGTAAGTATTTGTAGATTGCCATCAAGTAGGAAACATCAGTGCCAAATATGAAAATATGCATCTCTGCTAGTACAGTTTTATCAACTCCACCCTCGTGTTTAACAAATTGCTCGCTCTTGAGAATCTCAGTATCGCTTTAAAAGGGATCTTCAAAGAAGAAACAAAATTAGAAAACTATTTTATATATCATTTTAGTACCTGTTATAAACATGAAATGTATACAGCACGAAATGAAGAGTGTGCAAGCCAACCTGTGTTCATTGAACAACAACTAACCAGGAAAGAAGCATACAGTTCACGAAACACTGCAAGATGAATCACAATCATTTGTTTATGGAGGAAGTCTGAGTGCATAGTGTTTGTATTTTACTTCAAAAACCGGTTCCACTGGATTTACTCAACATGCATTTATAAAATTTAATTAACACGTTGCAAAAAGCCTCATTATCACCCTGGTGCTAGTCAGCTTTTCTACCCAAGCTAAGAAAACATCACAAAGCCTCACACCAGATAGAGAGCACCGCTACAACAACATCTGAACAACCCAGCACTGCAAAACACAGGATTGAAGACAAGCAATGTGCGATTTCCAAATGACAACAGAAGATTACATGTCAACGAAGAAAAGAAGAGGATTTAGCAAATGCAACCATAGCAGAAAGCACCTTATGGTCTTCTAGATATATATTCCAACTCACAGTAGAGAAAAGCAAAAATTAAAGCCATATTACTTAAAAGGTTAATTTAGTAATTCAGAGTGCTTTAATAATACTGGACAACCAAATCAAGGAGAAGCACCACATACCTAAAACTTTAGTATTGCCCTTTTTGGCTAAACAATTTGAGATGCAATATGTGACCTCAGTATATCAAGTACCTCAGGAACTCTAAGTATTATTTCTATCCCAAAGCATACATAGTTACTGGTAGAAAGCAACTGGCTTTTTCCAACAGAAATGTAACCAGAGCTCATTTTATTAGTTGGAGTCTTTTACATTGGTTAACTGAAAGAAGCCTTGAAGTTAAACTTTAAACAAGGTAAGTCTCATACCTGTTTTACAATACCTAGATTTCCCCACCACTATTATGTTTCAATGACTAACAACTTAGAAGTATTTGGTATTCTTAAGACCTCTCTCATATCAGTATCACTTGTCACAACGAAGGAAATGAATGCTGATTCCCAAAGTTGATGATTCATCCAATTATAGGTAACATCCCATTTTAGTTTATCAAACAGAATAGTGGAGAAGATTTTTGGTATGGTATCATCCTAACAAATAAATCAATAAATTCATTCCAGTTAATGTGAAAATGCAGTGTTATTTTTATCTCTTCTGAAAGGATATTTTACTTGAATAAATCACTTCTACAAATTTGAATATGAAGGCTTGTACTAAATTACTTTTTCATATACACACAAACATAAAAACACATACTATACTTGACTCACTGCAGAAACACACATTTTCATCCTTTTTAAAGATACTCATTTCACTTTGGTTCCATCTGCAGTGACTGAAAGGAAACATTTAAAGAATCAAGTTTTTTCTTATCCTGTTTTCTCTTCTCCTAGCAGGTCAGAGAACATGCTAATTCCTAGATAATGATAGAAAATGCTGGACACACTTGGTCTGCTCCTAAGAGTATGTGAAGTTTCTTCTCAGTATGCAGAACATTGTACAAAAGCAGCACATTCTCCATGATCAGTTAGATTGATTTTATCAGATACTCCTCCCTGACTGCCTGTTAAAAGCCTGAATTTACAGCACTGACTGCCCTCAGCTTTCAAATCACGAGACTAAATTGTACACCAGCCTCTTAAAAAGCTAGTTTGCTCCCAGTAAGAGTGAATCTACAAAAAAAAAAAAAAGTACTTTATTATATGTTGTTTATCCTTATATTATAAGATTTGCAATGAGATATGCAATGATTATTATTCAATTACTGTTTTGAGTCGTACTCTTGATATTGAATATTTTGAGTACTGTAGGAACAATCAGCAATTCAGACCAGTAGATCACTTTGAAATCTTAGCTTCATATTTAAAAGTTTCTTGGGAAATGCATGGATAGGAAAAGGTTTGTAGGAGTGTTTTATTACACTGTTACATGAACTGAAAAAAATTCAGAAGTTAGTATCACAACAGTACATTTTAGCCCTGATGGAAAATTTTAGACCCCATGATTGAACACAAAAAGCATAAAGGGTCTTATCACCTTATCTGTGCTTCACTGACACTGACTGAGAGATGGGCTTTGTAATCTGCATTTAAGTGCTAAGTACAGCAAAAGCATTCAGTAGTTGCCAGTAGGTAGAGTGGTTTGGTGACTTCAACATCAAATTCAAGATTCAGATTCCTGTATTACTTCCCCTGATTCCTATGTTCCTGTTCATGTCAACAGATAGCTTGGTCAATTCACTGGTTATCTCCCCCAACATTCATTCTTACCAAATGCAACCTTTTCTGCTACTGCAAATTTTAGAACTCTGGGCAGTGGAGGTTCAAGTAGGAGGTTCAATATGCCCCAGCTATACATCAAATGCTGGGACCCATCTGAGGGGGATCATCAGGGGGGTTTCCCCAAGTGGTTTGAATTAGCTCTTGGGCTTCACCCAGGTTTTCTTAGCCGGAACTTCTGGAACATGGTTATTGCAAAAGGATATTAAAGCATTAATCATCCTATTAGAAAAAAGTTAAGACACCAAAGGTTCCTGTTCTTTTTTCCAACTCTTATTATTTAATTTTCTTTAAGATCTAAGACAAACTCAAAAGAAAAGCTGGAATGCAAGTCACCCTGAAATGACGTACATTTCACTGCAGTGTGTGGGAAGAGCTGGCTGATTGTGAAACAGCCAAGCAGTGTTGCTAAGCAGCTGCTTTAAAACAGTAACGTCCTCTTCCATCACGCATAAAGATTTGGAATTTCTAAAATTCTCAATACAAAAAAACCCACATTTGTACAAAGAAAAACAAATAGAATCTTTCCTTCACTTACATTCCCGTAATTACTAAGGGAGGTTACTCAGAAATCACTGGAGCGAGAACATGTTCAATGTTCTTTCAGTTCAAAACATGTAAGGCTTTACTTTAGGTAAGATAATTCACTTTACTATAAATCAATTTGTATCTTGGAAGTTTCTCAATAACATTTCATGCATTCAGCGTGTGAGTCAGGAAACACCAACTAAGTTACAGTAATAAATATTGCTGTCTTTGCAACAATACTAATCTTAAAGGTCAACCACTTTATGCAGGACTTTACTCTAAGGATGCATGTACACTTTAATTCAGAGGGAGGTGTGGAGAAGGATAAAGCCTGACTACAGCTAATGCTGGAATCATTCCCAGTTCTCCTCAGCTGGAGGTAAAACTATAAGCTCAACATTTTGACAGAAACAGCAACGGGATACAGGAGGAGAAGGCAGGAAACTGACACACCACAGAAAAAAAGTTTGTCTGTGGGGATACCATTTTTGTTTCCATTTATGATATCCCAGTTTTCATTCAGAGTATTATCTCCCCATCCCTACCACTTTTTTTTTCTCCTTTTGTTCATCAGAGGTTTGTTTCCCTCCTACATCTGTATCACTAAAGACTAGGCTTCTATTTTAGTGTGGCACAGAGATCTGGTAACTTTTTACATCTCCCATAAAACAGTCCTGTCTGCACAGAGAGAACACCACATTCCCTAGCTGTATTCAGGGTACAGCAGCAGAAACCTCTACCAGTTCCTCACTATCCTCAGTCCAAGCACTATATATTATCACAGGGCTATCTAGGTATTAAAATGGACAGCATAATTATTCAAATGCAACAATTCTGAGGGGAAAAAAGCCACACTAAAAGTTAATGCCAGTATGCAGCCACAGAAGCAGCTCAGAGAAACAGTACAAAGAGAAGCATCATCAAGAGTCTGTGCTGAGGACATCACACAAAATATATGC
Organism: Cettia cetti; assembly: GCA_013401135.1. Taxonomy (NCBI): domain Eukaryota; kingdom Metazoa; phylum Chordata; class Aves; order Passeriformes; family Sylviidae; genus Cettia; species Cettia cetti. Next base: position 125,198 of record VZUI01086972.1, read on the forward strand.
ATCTCTGAGGAAAATGCAAAAAGGCTAAAGGAATGTGACCTGCAGGACAAATGCCTCTGCTCACTTACTGTCTAATGCTGCAAGAAAATAAAACCAGTAAGGGAGAGATGCTGATCTTCTACTCTAGTTCTGTACTCCTCAGGGTGAGAGCTAGAAATAAAGCAAGACACAACCATTCAGACAAAGGAGATTAGAAAAACAGGAACAGGTTAATACCCTAAGAGGCAGTGAAACATACCTTGACTGTTTAACAATGAAGTTTTTACACATAGGCATAAAGCTTTCTAATTTCCACTCTTTTACCACATATCTACATGTAAACATATATGTATGTTACAGAGAGAGACTGCAGCACCTCAAGAGATCACAAGAATTGGGTAAACATTAATATTTTCCCACTGGTAACTTCTACAAGCATTAGCATGAGACCAAATTCTACAGGCTCTAAATTTCTTTACAAATGTATCCATCAGGGAAATAAGATTAGCCTAAGTCACACATTCTAAATTACACACCTTGGAACAAATATGGTTGCCTACAGTTCAATACTGATCAGCACTTCACAAAATGCAATCACAAATGTCAAGGATGCAGATATCTTAAGTACAACTTGATTTCTCAGAATATTAATTAACAGCATCCAGTCACGATATTAACAATGAGCATTTTTTTGACAGAGAAAATTAGCATAAAATATTATCAGAGCACAAGCCTGTAAGCAAAGAATCCTAGGCCAAAAAGATTCTGAAGATGGTCTGACAAGGAACTATAGGGATGTAATTATACACATTTATTTCAGCTGCTTGATCCTGATTGCCCTGTCCACTCTGTTCTCTGATGTGCAGCATAGGAGCTGAAAAGCCATTGAATGGCAACTGTAAAGCTAATGATGTTTAAAGATGATGCACATAGTGAAGCAGCAGCAATCACTATTAATGTGAACAGTATCAAGATAGAAGGACAGACTGTTCAGATGTACCATACACAAAGCAGTTCAAGGTTTGGAACCTAATCTACTTGTTAGGTTGTATCTTAATTATGAAGAGCAAATATGAGGCAAGAATATATGTATCCTTTCACTGAAAAAAGACCTAGACAAAAAGCTAGATCATTAATATTCAGAAAAAAATATTTGAGAGATCATAATCTTACAAAGGCTGGTAACAATAGCATTTATCTTTCACAGAAACCATCTATGGTAGGTTTTGGAAGCAGTAACATTAAAAAAAATACTAAAATGTATTCACTGACGAAGGATTTTGGAGTCTACATAAGCCATGCCATTGGCTAAAAATTCCTATGGCAGATGTAAAACATGATGATAGAACTGAAACGGAGAAAATAGTAAGTATTAGTTTCCTAACTGAAACAATTCAGCATTTTCAAGTTTCACTCGTAAGCTCCCATGTGCTTTACCATATTTGTAAAGGAGTCAGAAAGCTGAGAAAGCCATATAAGCACACCGCACCAACTAATACAGTGCATAGGAGCTGTGATGACTTATGTTAAGTGAATAAGCAATATGAATGATTGCATGTGAAATTCAATGAAATTCTTATATTAGAGCATATGGGATAGAAAAAACCCACTTCTAACAAGATTATTTACAGTAACCCAAGCACTGTTCAGGAAGCTACTGTGTCCAGACAAGACCTCAAAAATGGAAGGATGCAGTATTGCTTTTAGCAGATTGCTCTAGCATTATGTCTATACACACATACAGAATATGCATGTGTAGATATATACATGTGCATATATATGTGTACATACACACACAGAAAATAAGAATGTTTAATTGCAATTAACACTAACTACTTCCATCAAAATTCAGCCTTCAGCTTCTAGGGAGGCCCTAGTCATGAAGGCAGACTCCCAGATGCTCTGGAACATTTGGCAATGTCTGTGCTAAGAAAGAGCCCATTTGGGTGGGAGGGCTGTACGCCTGTGATGGATGTAAACGCTGTTCCCAGCTAGTTCTCTTCCCAAAAATCCAGTAGAGGGCCTGCTCCACCTGAGAAGGATCTGTGCTGCCTCTCCTGAGTGACTGTGTGAGCCACAAACCACAGGGCAACAGTGAGTTTGCAGTTCCAAGTACCCAGACAGCTGGACAATTTCTTGGTGTCAGAGCTGGCCTTTGTGCCATGGTCCCTGTGTGTTGGCTTAGGAAGTTGTTTTCACCTTCAAGTGGACATGCTGAAACAAAGACCCAAACAAGCAGCATAACCTGAGCAAAAAGCAGAGCACGACTTGGGGAAGCACTATATCATATGATGAATTTCTCCTAACACATGATCATCTGGGTAGGTTTACCATCCAGGAGACATTCATTAATAAACAGGACACACACATACTGGATGCTTGAGACCGGATCACAAGATTGGAGGGGGTCTTCCAGATTCCTATCTGCAATGGAAAAATGCACATATACCCTGACACTAAGTAGCGTTTAGACTTTATTCAGCATGGCGCTACGTGACTACAGCTTTAATGAACTACCTATGTTGAAGTTTTCCGTGTCATCCTTTGTGTTCAGTTGCAAATTTACAGCTTCTGCATTGACCCAAACTTCCTTTCTTCATCTGCCACAAAATGCTTGACAGCAGCACACTGATGAAATAACATCCAGGCATAAACAAGGGAGTAAACAGAAAGCTATGTAATCTTAAGGTGACATCGAGTATGTACAATTAGCTTAAACCGCTATTTCCAAACTTCTGAAAGGCTGCTGCGAGCACATATGAAGCCGAACAAAAACAAGCCTAATATCCAAAGCCGCCTCGGTGCGGCAGGAGCACGGTGGATCCGCACGACCTGTACCGCCGCGGGGTTTGAGGGCCAGCCAGCAGCCCGTCCCGCCGCCGCGGCCCCGCCGGCCCCTGACACGGCACCCGTGTCACGGCACGCGTGCCCCCAGACGGGAGAGCGCGGCCCGGGGCAGCTGCAGCGCGGCCACCCCCGACCAGAGCCGGGCAGGGCGGGCGGCTCCGGCCGCGCTCCGCTCCAGCCTCCCCGAGCGCAGCAGCCCGGCTGAGCCGCCCGGCCGGTACGCGCCGGCACCCTGCCAGCCGCGTGCCCCCGGAGGGGAACGGCTCCCCGGCCCGGGCACGCCGCCCCCTCGCCCAGAGTCCGCTCCGCAACCCCCCCGGCTCTGGCCGCCGCACCGCGCCCCCGGGCCCGACCGGCGGGGCCAAGGGACTGCGGGTCGAGGCGGGTGCCGGTGCGGACGCGGCGCTTACGGGAGTTGCGCATCCAGTGCAGCAGGCGCGGCAGGTCGG
>VZUI01086974.1:0-35827 GCA_013401135.1 Cettia cetti
CCCCCCCCCCCCCCCCCCCCCCCCCCCCCCAGATTATTGGCATGTATACTTTTATCAGTAAAATTTGTGATCTCCTAAACAAATCGGTCCACCTTGTGCCCGGCAACCGTCACATTGGAACATGTATCTGCTATAGTGAGCTCACAGGTGTTAATGCTGTGTCATTTTGCCATGCCCCTGTTTAACTGTTTCTCTGGACTCAGTCTGGGGTGGTGACTCTCCTTAGGGTCTATAAACCAGCAGGGGTTTGGTGCTTCCTTGTCTAGAGTGTGACCGTACACTCTGGCAGTTTTCATAGAAAGAAGTATTGTAAGCCAAGACAAAGAAGTTTGTAAAAGCTTTGGCAGTTTTCCCTTGAGGCATGTACATCCCAGTTAGCCAAAAAGAAGCTACAGCAGCAGCTGTGAGCACTGTGTGCCTCACCTCTTGGTGTGCTGCACCCCTTTTAAAAAGGAACAAAAAGATCTCTGTGGTCTGTGCAGGTCTTGCTGTGGATGTCTTGGACAGCTGTTCTGTCTTGGTGTATTTTGTAGCAATATACTGTATTCTTTAAGAAAATATCAGCATGATGCCTTTCAAACACTAAATACAGAGGTGAAAAGAACAGAGACTGTAGCATCCAGAAGATATTGATGATAGGTTACATACAGAGACAATCTGGACCCTCTAGAGACTACATCAAAATCAATTTATTTATTACAATAGAAATCTCTGCTATAAAAGCTTTTTTTCTTGTGGTTAAATGATGCATATTGGAATCCAGAAGAGGTTTGGGATGAGGCACCTTCCAGCTTTCACCAGAACATGGTTATGTGCTTTATTTCTCATCTTTCTGTCAGTGGCATTTCAGCATTCCAAAAAATTGGTACTTCCATGGCTTTCTCTAGAAGTAATAGTAGGAGGCATGTGCTTTTCTTCAGCTGCTGTTCCTGCTGTAGCTCTGTCTGATCTCTTGAATGTGCTTTTGATGCCACAGTAGGTGTGAGGCAAACCTGGGGCCACTCCTTGTAGGTCCCGAGGAAAGAGGAGAAGTCTTACAAATCCTTTTTGTTTTAAGCTGTTGGAAAGCACAGACTTTCCACCCAGTTGTCCCTCCTGATGCCAAAAACCTCCTGCAGTGGGGAGGCAGTGGGAATGCCAAGTCCTATCCCATTTATCCCATTCCCCTGCTGTCCCACTCTTGCCCCCCTTCCTCTCAGGCTCTGTGTTTGGGGCATAAAATACCTGTTTGCTCTTTGCAGGCAACCTTTGTCTGAGTGGCTGAGGAGGCTCCTGCCAGAGCCTGAGAAGGTTAAATGCACAGAATCAAAGTGTTTCTCACTGGTTTTGATGCTGTGGGGTTGGCAGGGCTGTGGGTGCTCACCAAGCACCTGGCCCTGGCTGAGGAGCCACCTGTCCCTGCAGTGTTGGCAAAGGAGGAGGCTCAGGGACAGCCTGAGCCTCCATCCTGCTGCAGGATGAGCTGAGTTAGCCTTTCCCCCTCCTCCTGCCCCTGCTGTGCTCGAGTTGGCCTCTTTCTACAGCCAGCCTTTGGATCTCTGTGTAGCCATGCCCCAGCAGGTGGTGAGCCTCGCTCCCAGCAGCCTCTGCCCAGGCCTGCACTGCCCCAGCATCCAAAATTTTATCCCCATCCATGTGAGAAGCTATAAGGTCCTTGCTCCTGCCATCCCAAGGCTTGGCTCGCTCTCTGTCTTATTAGAAAATCATAGTAAAACTTCTGGTCTTCATTACTCCATAGAAAATCTTGGAAAAAGGGTCCCTGTTGTCTAGACCAGATAGGAAGAGAATGCCTGAACATCTTTATCCATTTTGGGGCTCTTTTATAATCTCATGGGTTTTTTTTTCAATCAAACCTCTCTATCATTTCATTTTATGAGCAGTCTGACTAATGACTTTTGTAAACTTGTGTTGGCAGAACTAACAGCTGCTTAAATAAAATGAGTAATTGTTTTCCTTCATCAGTTGCAAGAGCAATTATAGTTTCAGTGTTCTGTCCCCAAATGGGGGCTGAATCCTCCAGTCATGGATTATTTATATTACCTGTCTTCCTGTTTACATTCTCCAGCCTACTGATGGCTCTATTCAGCATCCAGGCCCCTTCTTGTAAAATTTAGTTGCTTCAGATTTAGGTAATCCAGGTAACTGCTTCTCCTTTTGATTTCAAGCATGAAATAAGTCATAATGAATTCTTGTAGCTTGGTTTGTTCATTTGGTGGTAAGTGGCTACTAAAATGTTTAGATATTAAATGTTAGGAGGCCTTCACATAATTTTCTGACATGTAAGGTTCAAGGGGAAAAAACCCCATTTAATGGTTTGGATGGGAAGGGACCATTAAAGATCATTTTGTTCCCCAGCTGTGGGCAGGGACATCACAGCAAACCTCAGGTTTCCTGATGAAGCACACCCAGTGAAAGAACCAGAAATAGTTCAGTGTGAAAGGGTTAAAGGACAGACTAATCTGTCACGTGCCTGTTGGACATGAGCTGTGGGACAGAGTGAATGAGCTGCTTTGGTAATGGAGCTGGTGATCCCTGGTAGCCCAGGAAGGGCTGAAGGACGAGTCTCATTGTCTGGGATTTTGTCGTAGCTGTGTGGTTGGAAATCATCCCAGGATGGAACAGCTCAGCAGGGATTCAAGTCCTCTCTCTGCCGAAGGTCCACTTGTGGTCACATGCAGGGCCTGGAGCACAGGGAGTGTCCAACCCACGGGAGCAGTGGGAGAGATGTGTAGGAATGGAGTCATATTGCTGTAGGCACCTCTGTCCCTGAATCTTTATTGCTTTTTGTGCCACTTCACTGCAACATGGAAAAGACACAGAAATTGTCTGCTTTGGCTCTAGCTTAGAGCTGAAATTGAGCCAAAAGCCCAAGAAAAGACAGCTTTATTGGATTCTGCAGTATTCTGGGCATGGATTGAAGGTTTGTCATGTCTCCTTGTCTTTCTAGTGGGAAGAGGTAAAACTGATGCCTTGAAAATAGTTGAAGTCTAAATATCGACTTTCTCATATAATCCAGATTTCATAGCTTTATCCTGTTTCTGCTACTGCAAACTCCATTTCTGTGGATGTCACCCTGGAAGGTGCAGTGTTCATTCCTAACCCTCCGATCTGCTTCTTGTCCACAAGGCAGCTGGAGCTGATAGCAAATAATTCATGGAGAGGGGGAAAAAAGAAATCAAAGTGAAAGTGGTAATCTTGACAATCTACTTTGTACTTGGCAGGTCTCAAAACACTTCCCAAGGTGAAGGTGCCTAATTTTAAATCCTTCAACCACTCAATGGGCTTTTTAAGAGGAGGGAGTGGAAACATTTGTTTGTGACAGAGCTATTAAATGCAGGATTTCTGTCTTATAAAGTGGCAGTATTGCTTCTGCAGGCTGATTTGAAATGGTGAATAGGGCTGGGTCCCATGGCCCTCAAAATGAATGCAAAACTCACTCCACTCCAATAGGAGATGGATAAGGAAAATTGCTCCTATTCCAGTATCTTCCCCTGTGAGTGTCATAGTAATGTTGTCTTGAATTGCACAAACATTGTGGGCAGGTTTTGAATGTTCTGGAAGCAATCTTTAATGCTAATGGGTAGTAAAGAGATACCAGAGGTATGAACCTCCAAGAATTTAATTTTAAACAGTGTATCTGAACCCAATGCAATTCTATTACATCGCACCTGCTTTGCATATATATATATATTTCTCTTTTTCAAGGCTCTCAATATGATTTATGAGCAGCAATTAAGTCAACCTTTTAACAGCATGTGACAGGTGTTGCTGGGCCCATTTATGAACCAGGCAAGCTGAGGCACAAAGGTGTCAAGCATAGTTTGGCAGAGACAGTATTGCAAAATGAAGTCCAGAACCCAAGAATCCTGAATCACAGCCCCTGTTCTATGAGCTTTCAATTTACTGCTAGGAGAGAAGATCATTAAAATCCACTGGGCTTGTCTGGCAGACTTTATAAACTTATGCATGCTTTTAAATGCAGTGGGGGTTATCGTTATTAAATGATGAATGTAGGAGGGTTTTTACATAATGCTGAAGAAACACATTAAACCATGATGAAATGAGAATCAATATAGGTCATTAAAAATAAGTATTCTGCTGAAACGGATTTTGCCTGTCATTCAGCAATATTTATATACTGTGCTCGCTTTATGCTGCTCTACCTATATAACAGAAAATATTTTTTTGAAATGTAAACGACAGGTGGCTTTTAGAATATTGTACTTTAGTGCTGACAGGCCTTGGGCTTCCTTCCCCTGCTTAGCAGGACTGAGACTCTGTATCACAGCCTGCAGCCCCGGGGGAGGCGTGGGCTCTGTGTATTTTATGCTTACAAGATAATCTGGAGTTTCAAATCCCTCTTGGAAAAGTGACCTCAGTGCTCTCACTGGCAACCTCATAGGATGGTATAATGCTCCTGACTGGGGAAAGGTGCTGGGAAAAAGGTGTTTCAGTCAAGATAAAATTTGCGCCTTCTTAGCTGAGACCACAGCAGTGCACAAACTTTGCAGTGTCCCTTGGGGAAGGTGTTCATCCTCAAATGCATCACCACTGAGGCAGAGCTGGAATTAGAAGTGAATATCTGCTTCCAGTTGTGGTCCTCAGAGGGTCCACAAAGCTCTAGATCGATAGAAGGGGGGCATTTCAGCTGAAACCTGGTTATAGCACATCTTTTGGAATAGTAAAAGGAGGTCTGAGCCTCTATTTTTCAGCTCTATGTGCTAAAGAAGAAGAAATGCTTAATGTATTTTGTAGTTCCTATCTGCAAGTACATTCATATTAGTAATACACCAAGAATTCCAGAAGTTCTACCTTCCTGAGTGGGGAGGGATAGAAACATGTGAAAACTTGATAAATGCAGCATGGGGATTTGCCATGTGTTTAACTCTTGGGAAGGGAAATGCTTTATTCACATCTTAAACTAACAGCTAAGTAGTAGCGGAAATAGGACCTTTTTTGTGTTGTATGGAGTTTTCTGCTGCATGGCAGATGATTTAATCAGGGGATTTTTTTAATGAAAAAGAAAAGTAGAATACAGATGTGGGTAATTGAATATAGAGGATCCTGTTTCTGGTTTTAGTGTAAATGCATTTATTATTTGTAAACCTGACTCATTTGTAAAGTCACACACCAAAAAATGGACACACATTCAGAATTATCCAACCCTTTATGAGTGTGAGTGTGAGCAGTACTTCATAAGCTGGTGTTAAAATGCTCCCCAAAAATGGTCTGGGCTACCAATATATTTACTGCTGTCACTGAATAAATCTTCTATATGTTTATTTTCACATGTAACTGTATTAAACTCTGGGCAGTATTTCACCCTATGCAGATAAGTATTAACAGAGACTCAGGTAAGCAGTCAATATTGCTGAAAATAACATCAAAAATATAAAACCCATTCCCAAAATCTAAGCCAAAGGCAAAACAAGTGGCCTTTTAAGACCCTGTAACCCAAAGCAAACTTCTCAGCCCGTGAGACTGCGTGGTCTGATGATCCTTACATTGCTCTGGACACTTGATTCAACTCCAAATCCTGTGAAATGGTAAGGCAATCCCTGCCTATTGTTTGTTCGGTGTGTTTGTTGTTTTTTTTTTCCTTTAGCTGAAGGTGCAAAGCAAAATAGGTCTGTGGTCCCGCTCCCATTACAGACTGTGAGAGTTTGCTTACACTGAAGTCACTGACAAAACCCTCAATAGCTTTAATGGGGGCAAGAACAGGCTCACCGTGATTTAATCTAAAGTGTTCAGCTCAAGGCAGAAAGACGGGGGCTCTTTGAAAATGACAACTTGTGGGTTTTGGAGAGGTCATTAACATATTTGTCATGGGGGAAAGAGGGTAAATAAGGAACTTGAAAAGAAAGACAGATATTAATTATGCTTCAGACAACATTGTTGTGTGCTGATGACATGCTGCAGCTCTCCAGACAACTATAATTTGCAAGGGAACCCAACGAGTAGGAGACTTTACAACAAGCCGAGCAATTAGTTCTTCCTGAGTTGCAAGAGTGACATCATGTGTGCAAAACATGCCTTCGCCTTCAGCTAACAACACATACTCATTTATTCTTCCTGCAGGGTCACTGTTGGCTGTGAAGGCCATTAAATCATTCCTCTGATGGATGTGTTAACTTTTAGAGCAAAGTGAATAAGGGTCCCTGAAGTGCTGATAATGGAACATGTGTCCAAAGCCCCAACTATCAACAAAAGCAACCCCAATATCTAATTTTATGTGCTACAGCTGGCTTACAAAATTCTTGTATTCTTTTAAATACCTTAAGTTATTCTCCACAGTGTTGAAAATTTGTCCCTATTGTAGCATCTGATCTGATAAGTGAGAGGGTTTTCTTTGGTTGGTTTTGTTTGTTTGTTTGTTTTGTTGGGGTTTTTTTTGGTGGGTTTTGTGTGGTTTTTGTTGTGAAATTCGTCAAGACATTGGACAAGCTGAGGCTTGCTTTTATGATCTCTTTATATAGAGTTCTGGGAAAAAAGCAAGGATTTTATTTGACTAGGAAATGTAATAGAAATTAAATACTTAAACAGCAATGTTAATATATATACAGGTATAGATTTCCATTAGTGTGTGCTTGGTTTTGTAATTTGGATCACTTAGTGTTATGCACTGCATGAGTTTACTGAAGAGACTATAAAGATCTACACATGAGGAGTAAATTATGGCATTGATCTAGAGAGACAATTACATTTATTCTTTAATCAGATACATAGTCCCACTGGAGTCACATACTGCTTACCCACAGTAAATTAATCTCCTGCTTAAGTGCTTTGCAGAATCAAAATCAAAAAAAAACCAAAAAAACCCTAACTCGTGAAGATATTTCAGATCTTCTGTTTGTTAGAAGTGAGATGCAAATTGTCATGTAGGTTTGTTTTCCCTCTGTATTAATAAAAAAGAAGAATGAGATGTGAACAAGCTTGACTTTAGAGATCCACTTCAGTGTGTGAAAGGCTGTTTTATCTTTCGAAGAAAGCTGTTACTACAAATGCAAAATGAACATTTTAACCACATTTTTCCTAAACATAGCAGTAGGCACAAAGATTTGGCAGAGCAGATGCAGAACAGGGCCACAACCAGCCTGGCACAGAGAACTGAGGAGCTTTGCATCAAATGAGAGCAGGTTTCTCTTACTGTGATGAGGTTCTAGACAGGGCTGTGCACGTCCTCATTGCCTTTCTCCAGTATGATGGCATTTGCCCAGCATTGGTGGCTTTCAGTACGTCTTTATCTGTCCCAAATTTGCCTTTTCCCAATGAAGCAGAAGGGAAAGCTCCTCTTTTCAGCAGTAGCCCATCCAGACCCACGATACCCCTGTGCTGCACTCTTATGTGGAAGCCCAGGGCAGTGACTTCAGTACAGCAGGATATCTGGATCTGACCACCCACCCCAAGATTTCAGCAGATAATCAATATGGTTCTTTTGTTTGTTTCCACCTCACATGTTTACATAGTCTCCAGAAGTTTCTAAAATTAGAACCTGAGGAAAACAGAAACCTGTTCTCCAGAGCCAGCAGGATGCTTTAATAGGAACTGTTATTGCTATTATTAATAATAGTAAAAATCTTATGTTAACCAAAGGCAGGGATGAATCTTGCTGGACTGTGCCTGGATGTGTGCCATGTCTTTATATCCTTGCAAAGCTGTGGCAATAAACTATCCCAGAAAAATGGTAAAGCTGATGATGGCTATTCTGTAACAAGTGGTACAAAAGGGAACAGTGCAGCCTTTTAGTGCCTGAGACACTAAAGTTTTCTGGTATTTCTTCTATTTGTGACAGTTCATCCAAGCAGAGAGAGGCAGATTGGTACAGCACTCAATTTAGTTTTCTGCAGTAAAGTTCCTGTTTTGGTCACAGCACTGTAGGCAGGCAGACATCTGAGAAGGTGACAGTAAAAGTGTCAAGCAGAGCTGAAAGGGAGGAAGAGAATTCTGACTTCTGTGAAAAAAGTCTGAACCCTGCTCCTCAGCTACAACTACAGGGACTTTCCTCCCAACTGAACCCTAAGGATCCCTTCATATCAGCCTGTTCAGTTAACTCCTTTATCTGTAGCTGCCAGCATGGCCACAGATGTGATAGGGGAAGCCACTGGTTTTGGTGGTGTGGTCAAAAGAAGAGTGAGGCCTGTGTGCTTGAACTTTTTTGGCTACAAGCTCTGCAGAGCCTGAAGAATTGAACCTCCCACAGAGCCAGAGCCTGCCTGCTTCATGAACCATTCTGATTGAATTATTCCTCTGGCAATGCACCCCCTGAGCTAAACTTAAATAATATGAAGCTGGTGACAAGCTGGTTTAGGTTTTAAGTGCATGTTTTTGATTAATTTGCTGTATTTCAAGAGAAAAAATGTGTAAACTTAGTCTTTATTAAATACTACACTGCTTTTCATGTGTTGTGGGTCTACAAAAATTGTATGCCTTTTTTGCCTACCTAATGTACTTTTTCACATATGGGAGAGGCAGAGTTGGAATACTCCACATTTAAATAAATGCTTAGCAAAAATGGTGTAGGGGAAACTGAGGTTCTCTAAGATTAGGGTGAAGCCTTCAATGTAAAAAGAAAAAGAAGCACAAAACATAACTATTAAAAGCCATACATTCTTGTGCTCTGTTCACTCGGCCGTACTGACACACGTTGTATAGAAGAGGTGAAGTTCTCTTCCATATCCACATATCTTCATAGTGCCTGTGTGCCCATGTTCATACCCACCAAGCTCCCACACAGCATGTAAGAGAGAACCTATTTAGTGGTTTTAATAAAATTACAGTTTCATAGCACTAATATTCCACAGCTGGGAAAATACATGCTTTCTTCCTTCATCTTTAGACTTATTTGAGAAATTTTTGTTTTGTGGCTTTACTGGGTGACTTTTCCAATGAACTGATTTAAAATCATTTAATTTCTTCGAAGACCATAGTGGTTACCATAGAAATATGTTAGCTGCAAAACAAGGAATAATTAGTTTATGTGTTCCTTTGTGTCCCCTAATTTCTTCCATTCAGGATTTTTAAGCATATAATTATAGGGATTATTCAGCTTCGTGATTTTTTTCCCCCTCTATAAATTCATTTAAAGACAAAACTCTGATGTCTGTAGAGCATAAATAATAATGATTGTATGTGGTAATTAGTCCAACCCGTTTGTCCACATAGCAGAAACAATGTGTTTTCTGTCAGAGGCTGCAATGCTGACTTGTGGCCACTCTGAGCTTCCAGCCTGCCATCTCCAGTTATCTGTCTCATCCCTTACAACTACTCAACCAGTGACCCTTAACAGTTAGAAATGGGACTCTTGAGAGCACTGCAGGACACTTGTGCTGCCCACGTGCTGGGACAGGCTAAATTCGACAAGAAAGGCATCAGGAGGCTCCAGAAGTCTCCAAGGTTGGGTGACAATTGAGCAAGGACAGGAGTATTGCGACACTGGGGTTGTTATTTAACACCTCTGCCCTGGCTGGATTTGCCGAGTAGGCAAAGTTCTGCCTCTGTGGAAGGGCTGAAACTTGTAGGACTTCTCCAACAGCACTTGTGAAGGATCAGGCTTTTTGCAAAATGGCAGTTTTCCCTGAACACAGGGAAGGAGCCCTTCAGAGTAGTTCAGAGATTAAATCACTCCTCAGCTGTTGTCTCTTGGGAGAGATGTTCTTTCTCTAAAGCTCCAAGATGAATAAACAGGAATAAGAAAGAATCTTATCCTACACTTGTTCTGTTTCTCCAGTCCAATCTGTCTGGAATGTTCCATACAAGGGAAAAGCATCAGGAGCAGGATTTATGCAGAGCCTTTTGTTGCCCACAGGCTCACCTGCTGCTTGGGAGCCAGGATGCTGCTTATGGAGGGGTAGCTGTGGCCCTATGCTCCTGAAATCCTGAACCTGGGGAGAGGTAAGGCCCTATGTTCCTGGAATTCTGAGCCAGGGGAGAAAGGTATGGCTCCTGGAATCCCAAACAATGTCCTAACTCTGAATTCTTCTTTGGATAAGACAGGAATACTGCCACTACCCATTCTGATAAGTATATCCCAATGATTTTCCTGGATCAAACCTTGAAGAAAAAAATAGTAATCAGTGTCATGTGGCTTTCAAGGGCTCTGGTCCAAGCTAAGTTAAAGTCGTGGAATGATTTGTATTGGATGGGACCTTAAAGTCCATCTCATCCCAGCCATGGGCAGGGACACCTCCCACTAGACCAGGCTGGTCTAAGCCCTGTCCAGCCTGTGCTTGAGCACCTCCAAGGACAGGACAGTGCAGTTTCTCTGGACAAGGAAGTGATCCTGGCCATCCCATCACTCCCGGCTATTCCATCACTCCCAGCTATCCCATCACTCCCGGCCATCCCATCACTCCCAGCTATCCCATCACTCCCGGCCATCCCATCACTCCCGGCCATCCCATCACTCCCGGCCATTATTCCATCACTCCCATCCCCATTCCCATCGCTCCCGGGCCGGACTGTTCGTTCCCGCTCGCTGCCCGGCCCCTCCCGGCACCGCTCCCTGGCGGCCGCGGGCCGGCGCTGCCGCTGCTGCGCCCCGCTCCCGCCGCGGGGCTGCTCCCCCCGTTCCCCCCGCTCCCGCCGCGGGTCCGCTCCCTCCGTTCCCCCCGTTCCCGCCGCTCCCGCCGCTGGCGCCGGTCCCTCCGTTGCCTCGTTCCCTCCGTTCCCGCCGCTGCCGCCGCTCCCTGCGCTCCGCACGGCCTGTCCCCCGCAGATGGTACTGAGGGCAGGCGTGTCGGCTGGCTGGGGAGTGCCCAGGGTGACCACTGGTCTAGGATAGGACTGTTATTCCTCTTGATTCATCTTGGACCTTTAAAGAAAGAACATCTCTCCTCAGAGACAATAGTTGCAAAGTGATTTAACCTCTGAACTAGGGAGCTGTCCCTGCTCAAGGGGCAAAACTCAAAAATCCCTGGTTCTCATGCTGCTTTCAACGAGTTCTGATCTTGTAGAAGCCTAATTTATCTCTGATATTCAGAACATAATTTTCCAGGTTTTTAACATTTTTTTTTATAGATGAACCATCATCCTTAGTTTATTGAAATATAAAATAAATTTCCTAATGCAAGGATGACTTTTGGTGATACATAAGAACATAATATCCGGGAATGGACACTCAGGGTAGAGCATTCCACTTAACACAATTCTTGCACAATTAGGAGTTGCTTACCTTAAGAATTATTCTGAGGAGTAATTAAAAAAAAGTAAGAAAATTCTAGTTAATAACCTGGGCAAAACAATTATCCTTCTAAGAGCCTCTATTGAATCATGTATGCAAAGCAGAGGAGTTTTTCATAACAGATGCATTTACTCTTGATGCAATAATGGTTTTAACCCCACATTGTCTCACAATTCAGTCAGAGCTTTGACTAGTTCTGATGTGCTTGAATAGAGCCTCTGGGATCACAGACAAGATTCTGCTGTTGTGGAAGCCCCTCAAAGTCTTGTTATTTTCCATCACTAACCATAATAATGAATGCCTGGAAGATCATTTATATAATGGCTCATTGGTTAGTTTTCATAACTGCCTACAACAGGCTTCTGGAAGCTCTCCCAGTGTTTACTGAAATAAATGCTGGGGTGAGACCATGGTGTTTGTGTCGTAGTTGTAAACTCTGGAACAAGGAGAACAACCTCATGGCATGCCCTGCTCTAGAGTTTCACCCTTCCAGGGTGAGGGCAGCACCTGGCAGCTCTCCCTGCTCTCTGACTGCCGTTCAGACTGGCACTGGTCACACCTGGCTCCTGCTGGCCCTGGTGGTCGTGTTGTGGAGCACAAGGAAAGCTCGGGTCAGTGGAGCTGCATCAAACACAGCTCACATGGAAACAGAGATACCAAGACAAGACTCTCCTAATAGCAAGGGTGTTGAACTTTACCTCATTGCATCCCGTGATGTGGTCAGGTATAAATAGAGCACTGGATCTTACAGCTGGCAAAGCATTAGTGGGTCACCAAGACAATTTTCCTCCTTCACAAAGGATGGTTCTTCTTGCTGATTGTTTGCTAGTGCTTTATTGTGCTGGCTTTTGAATTCTCCAGTGAAGAAGTTTCTACAAATTGCCCTTTTACCCTCAAAGTACTTAATATTCTAATTTTCTTCTTTGATTTTCTTTCCTCATGTTGAGTCTAAATGTCTCTTTATTAAGTTTCCTGTAACTGCTCCCAGATATCTATCCTATCCCACCCCACCTGCTCCCCCCCTCCATGTGAAGCAGGTACCTGTCAGATGCTTCTTGACCATTTCCTTTGGTCAAGGATATACAAATGTAATTCCTCTAATCTTCCCTCTACCACCTGTTCCCTGAGGCTCTTAATTATTTTCCTAGCCCTGCTCTGAACATCTTCCCATTTTAAAATATTATTTTAAGACTGGTTCTGAAATGGCTCATTCTGCCATCACTCTCTCCCCTTCCCAAATCCACACAATGCTTGCAGCTTGTGTTTTGGGTACAGACCTGGCTGATCCCACCCTCTTAACTAAGGGAAATTTCACAACCAGAGTTCCTTGTCCTACCATGTAACTGTATGCTCTGCAAGCAAGAGTATGGAACATCAAATGCTCCTTGCAGTTAAATATCTACCCAGAATAAGGCATTGATGGCAAGCATGACTGATGAGGGAAAAGGACAGTTTTTGCTATGACTGAAAAATCCTTTTCTGAGGACTTCTCTAGTGTCTGAGATCTTTGCTTGACTGGCCCATTTTACAGGCAGGAATAGTCATTGTGACACAGTTATAAGTTATGTAACTTGCTTTTTAAATCACGATTTATTCTCTGTCAATATAATTTCCTGAGTGCAGAAGACCAGACTCTGTGCTTGCAGTGTCCTGTGTTCTGGGATTCTTGCTACCATGGTATTTATTGCTACCATGACAGTAATGGAATGCAATGCTGGTGAGGGACTTTTCACAGTGACACGTAACGACAGGACAAGTGGAAATGACTCCATACTGAAATACAGTAAGTTTAGATTGGATATCAGGGAAAAATCCTTCTGTGTGAGGGTGGTAAGGCTCTGGGACAGGCTGTCCAGAGAAGCTGTGGCTGCCCCATCCCTGGAAGTGTCCAAGGCCAAGCTGGATGGGGCTTAGGAGCAATATGGGATAGTGCAAGGTGTCCCTGCCCATGGCAGGGGTTTGGCATGAGATGGGCTTTAAGGTCCCTTCCAATGCAAAGCATTGTGTGATTCTGTGATTTCTGACTGAGCCTGTGTTGATGTTCTAAGGACTTCTATTTATCTAGAAAATAAGCAATTAAGATCTGCAAGTGGAGTTAGTTTTGGGTAAGAACATTTTGAGACTTGACTTTACCTTAACCTCTTTGATACAATATTCAGATTTCATTCTGTAATGGCCAAGTGAGTTTGGAGAAATATGTGGGAATACAGCTAGGAAGCAGGGCTCAAAGTACATCACAGAAGCAGATGTGCTGGAGGGCCACAAGCCCTGGCAAGTCGAGGCAGGACCCTGAAGGAGGAAGAGATAAGGGTGAATACATGTATGCAAGACAGTACAGGCCTGTGCAAGTCTGTGCTAGCCCATAGTTAAGCAATATTACTAAGAAACATAGTTATGGCTGTTATAGTTATCACTGCTCAAGCAAGTAGTTATTTTTAGTTCATTCTTGAAGGGTATATAAACCAGCAGTGTATTCAATAAAATTGGTTTCATTGTTTCATTGATGCAAACCATGGAGACCCTGTCCCTTCAATTGCCTGACAGAAATATATGTTTAGGAGTCTTTTAATGATAAATTATGTGTATATGTAGAACAAACCCCAACTTCTAAAATGTTAAGTACTAGTAGTGAAATATAATGACCACCAAGTATTTAATTTCTTGAAATAGTCCCCAAGAGAACTATATTTGAGTGTTTTGTTAACTGAATATCTTTTAAAGAAGTTAATCTTTACAAGAACAAAAGAAAAAGCTTGAACAATAAGCCCACATGAAAAAATTGTGTAAGTAAATATCAAGCCAGTTAAGGGAGGAAAACCTCACTGAGCCTCATGCACACAGCATGTGTGAACAATAATTCAGACCGTGGCTGAAATGGGAGGCCACACCTTCCTTTGGGATAAATCATCAGCAAAACATGTGGATTTGGCCCAGGGTTTATGATTACAATACCCTGCTTCTGCTTGAAGTGCAGGATGTTCTGTTGGATGTTTACCTTTGCCTTGGCCAATTCTGAGAAGAATAAGGGAAGGATAGGGGTGTAAGGCAGGAGCTCCTGGGACAGCAGTTGTTTGGCTCAAGAAATGTCCAGTTCTGCTGCTTGGTTGGCAATTATTGTTACTTACTGTTAATTTCTGCTACTTAATTTCTTCCTGTCTCATAGTGCTTGGAAAGGCTGATCTCAGAAATTACCTCTACAAGGGACAAACCCTTAATGTCCCTGTCAAAGCTCAGCTATTATATTGGTTGAGGAGCTCAGAAGGTGGTGGGAGAGGGTAAGGGACAGCCAGAAGGTTGGTGGGAATGGAAACAGGATGATGTAAGATCTGAGAGCTGTGCCCAGTGCCTTTGTTGTTATTGTTGTTAGACAAAGACTGCAAAAGAAAATATGAGCCCAAGCGTGCCATGCAGATCATCCTGTGGAAAAGTGCTCCATCCTCCTCACACATGCCAAGCTTGTTACTAGAGAACTCTTGAACTGGAAGTGAAAAGCAATCAAGGTGAATTCTTCCCTGTTCCCACCATCGGTCTCTCTCAGCAGAGTGAAATTGCATCACCTCTGTGGACTTTCTGGGCAAGGTTGGCCACTGACTGTTGTTGAGGGTTTAAAAAATTTAGAAAATTGTATCATTACAACATCTGTGGATCTGAAGTTGCTCTGTGCTAGGTTTAGGGTTCACTTTGATCAGCCTGGAGAATCTAACCATAGTTAGCTGTTTAATAAGGAGGGAAAGGGCTTCTTGCATCTTTTGGCCAATCCCCTGAACCACTACAGGAAAAACTGCCTTCATCATTCAGCTGAAAAACTCTTTAATCTACTCTAAATGACTTCCCACGTGGGACCTCCACAGCCTCTCCAATCAGCTGATTCCAGTGCTTTCCTCTCACTCAGGGTTTTCTTGGTGTCTAATCTGAATCTTTCTTTCCAGAGTCTCAGTCCATCCTCCTCACTGAATTTTCTGTGGACATGCCCAATATAATATTATCTTTCTTGGAAGTGTTTTAGAGACTGTGGTCTTGTCATTCCTTTGCTGGATGCCCACTCATTGACCTCAGCAACCTCAATTTTCTTAGTTGTCTCTCATGGGCCATATATTTGGGTTCTCTGATAATTCTTCTCTTTGGCTTTTGTATTCTTGCACTCTCTCCAACTGTTCCAAATCTTTCTTGAAGTTGAATCCCCAAAATGGCTTGATGGTGGCACAGCTGAGACCACAATGACACAGAAGTCAGCTGTTGCATTTTGTTGTGTATCCTACAGGAAATATTGCATATTCCTTTTTTTATATCTGTCCATATTGGACTTCATCCATTTTTATTTCTGTTGTGAAGATCATATTTCTCTTCCTCTTGTTCTCTGATGTGTTTGCAAAGATTTTCACATCCACGTTATCTGGAAATTGAGTTTCCTGAAGATCTTTGATGAACCAATGTGATAATGAGGTGTTGATTGACTCTCTAGCCATGTCTGGATACCCAGGTCCTAGGCAGTGGGGGTAGCCACTTGGACACCCATGCTGAAGAATCAGTCAGATTTTATAGAGCAGAAAGTGGCCAAATACCCCCAACAGTTTTGTCTAAATATGACAAAATCTAAGGCTCTTTTATGGCTGAAATTTTTTTTATAGACGGTTCAGATCAGGAGTTACTGAGCCCCCCTGAGGGCTGAAACATTACCTTCTTTGGGAACTGGGAGCAGTCTGAGAGCCACAGCCTCACAAGATTTCCAGCTTGTACCAAGTAGTTTCTGTGTGGGTAGGAAGCGCTGCGGTAAAGGGATCTGAAGATAAGAAGGGGCCGAAAACTTTCAAACAGAAAGTGTGAACCAAAGCTTGGTGAAGTCAATGGAAACTCTCTGACTGGTAGCTCATGGCCATGTGGAGGGCTGTTAAAGAGAGGCACAGAAAGAAATGTTATACTGTTGAAGCAAAAAGGTTGTTAAGATATGAGAGGAAAATACATTTCTGTAGTAACTTCTAGGGCTCTGGAATGACAGCCTTCCACAGGTTGCTTGGAAATGTTTAGAGAAAGCCCTTTTGAGTTGAATAATAGTGGTAACACAGGCTTGAAAGAGAGAAAGAGGAGGTGGGACAGAATAAAACTAAAACAGAACTACAACAAATTTAGAAAAACCAAGCCAAACTTCTGGCTTTCTGAAACTCCAGGTGGTGTGTGTTATCCTGCACCTTTTTAGGGTTTCTGTTTTGAAAATTTACTTTCTCCTGTCTGTGTACAGAGTACATCACGGTTTCCACAGAGGAATCTGCCCACTGTTTTCAGTGCAGGAGCAACAGCTCCATGGGCAGCGAGGATGATGGAACCGTGGGCTCTGGGTGTCTTTGGGACCCAGTGCCATGCAGATTCGTTCCCATTGTCCTCTTTACTTGTACATTTTGCTGCCATTCAATTAAAGGTGCTTTGTGATGTGGATGGCTGAATGCAGCATTTTCCCCAGACAGATAATTACTCTGCCTTTTACCTTGTCCTTCTAATCACCATTAAAAGTGGTGCTGTTTGTGCCTTTTGTGAGCCTGCAAGTGTTTGTGTGTTTACATAAAGTCTGAGGGCAGAATTTGTCTGTGCAGTAACGTTTTATCATCAGTAGGTAGCAATTGCAGGAGAATAAGTCCCTGTCTGCTGCTTGGTTTCCAGAGCCTGTAGACTGCTCGTTACAATAATGAGAAATGCAAGTAAGCAGCATCGTATCAACACTTGCAGTCCCACTTTCTATTGCTGTCATCAAAGGGTTCAGGAAAGTTTGCATTCAGAGTAGTTTTTTTTTACTAATGCACATATACATGTGCACATTATTGTCTGGGAAATCTTGTGCTGTACATAGCAACTGAAGGGTAAAGCATGGTCTGGGTTTGGGCACTTGGTTCGGTGGTTGTGGCCAGGTGAGAACTGGGATTGAGGGCAGAAAGTCAGTGTAACTCCAGATATCCCAAGAAAGAAATGTGTCTGGGAGAGGGATCGTGACCAGAAAGCTAAAAAAGTGAAATTGTACCACCCTGGAGCATGAAGGTGGTCTGGATTTTAACCAAAAAGCTGAGATCATCCTGACACCCACAAAGCACTTAGGGGATGATTGTAGTATCCCACTTTGCAGGTGACTCTTGTTAATTTATACCTTTTCCTTTGTTTTATTTGGGGAAGTGGAAGCTTTGTCCTGGCACTTATAGGCTTGTATTGTATTGAAGGGTCAGAATCACTGCTCTTAGCCTGGATTTCCAGCTACTGAAGAGTTAGTGTGGAAATCTGGTAATAAATCCCATGGTGATTTCCCGGTGTTGGATTTCATGCAATCATTTTAAGTTTACCAGCCACACATAGGCTGGATAAAATTGATGCTGGTAAAATTAGCAAAAATGTGTTACTATAGAGAATCCTGAAATGGCATCAAAAGGAGCCCCAGGAACACACCAAGGTGTTATATGCAGCCTCTGTTGTGGCCAAAAATAAAACATTTACACAACCCAGACCTTGAAAGTGAAAAAAAAAAAATCACAGAAACATTTACTAGGAATAAGAAATTAATCAACTGAAAAATGGCATTTGCAACCTGTGAGTGACCTTTTTTTTTAAGAGCAAAGTTTTTTAAATTAATCATGGCTTTCTTTCTCTCCTTCTTGCTTCTACCTTGGAATAAAATAAAGTGAGGGATTGCCACAAAATCTGTGCAGCTTTGATAGCTCCAGCCAAGTTTGAAGAAAGACATAAAACAGAAGATACCAAGCTGGCCTCATCTAAGGGCCAACTTTCATTCCTAACAAACACTCAAAATTTGGATTTTGCACAAGATGAAACACAACTGTGTTATATTGAAGGATCTGACCTTTTTAGCTGTGTACCTGCCCATGTGTTAGATTTTCTCCTACACTCAGAGGCTATTTTAGATGTCCAAGGAATACTGATGTTCCAGTGTACTGATTTAACCCCCCAGGAAGGCTCCAGGAAGGGTAAATTTTTTTCAACTTATGCTACATTAATGATTTTACAGTATTTCAGTTCACATGCCCTTTTTTTGTGTTCTTAAAGAATACCCTTTTTATTTCTTTCCCAAATCTACTGCTACACAGTTCTTCCTGTTTTTGGGCACCCAGGGGAGGTTTACTGGAGAATGGAATGATAAATTCAGGAAAGCCTTCAGCTTATTACTTGATTTCTGGTTCACGTTTTGGTTTTGCAGACAAATTTTACTATCAAAGTTGTACTTTTAAATTCTTTTTTACCAAGAAAGAAACCATCATTTTACAACTGAACTCTATTAACCACGAGGAGAAAAGAAGATTCTTGAAGCCACTGTAAGAAAGCAAAGTTAGTCAGTCACCATCTGGATTTTACTGGGTTTGGTTATTTCACGTAATTAATTTTTCAAGTTTGATTACAAAGAAATGTATATCCTCTTTGAAATTGCTTAAGTATTGGGAGGAATATTTAACACTGGATTCCCAGGGATGGGGCTTTGAAACACAATGTCATAGCTATTACAAAATAATGCATGGCCTCTTAAATATTTTTTTAATACCCTTTGCTTCCTTGCCAGTAAAAGAGAAAAGAAAGCTTAATAAAAAATAAGCAAATTGCTTTTCTGTTTGCTAGCAGCAGTTGATTTCTGTGGACACTTGAATGGCTCTTCCAGCAGTGCTGAGAAACAAGCACATGGATCTCATCAGCTTCTGGATTGGTTCCTGTGGCCTGAACTGAACCTTGTGTGAGTTTTCATCGTCCTGCTGAACCCCCAGGGCATCACTCATTCTCACTCGCTGATGATGGAGTTTTTTTTCCTCCCAAACATGTGCTCAGGTTTTTTAATAAACTATAAATAAAGCATTAGCTGGGTCAGAGGAGCTTCCCTGCAGGTTCAGCCAGGGCTCTGGGCTTTGGTACAAACCCCACCTGTCCTCTGGGCAGGCAAAGCCATGGGGCCAGCAGTGAGGTGGGAATTGTACGAATGTATGAATTCTGCTTAGCATCTTCCACGTTGCAACTGCTTTTCTCAGGGGTTCAGAAACCGTTTTTCTGTTAAAATGCCAAAGAACTATTTAATTTAAAGATAATTATTTTGCTTTTATATGTTTGGTTGTGCTTTGGTGCAGGTCAGAGCCAGGCCCAGAGCCCACAGTTGCTCTCCCAGCAGTGCTGGATGCTTTGGGATTGGCTGAAATTCACGGAAAGCACATAAAAGATTATTATTGAAGAGGTAAGAGAGAAATACAGAGCTAAGCACACTCAAACAATGAATTTTAAAAGTTTCCATTGTTTACTTATCTCATTAAGAATCTATCTCCATGCAGGCACACAAGCAGCAGGTACAAATATATCTTGATGTCTATCTTTGTTCCACTGTACGTTTGCCTGCAGCTCTCTATAGATAGAAACATAAACTGTGTGTATATCCTGCTGCCTTTTGAAATGTGCAGAACATTACCAACAGTTTCTTTTCTCTAGTTTGCTCAAATGTTTGTGGTTAGATATTCTGAAAGTATAGAATTTAAAAAAAAAAGAAAAAAAGAAAAAGACAAAAAGATTTTGGCACTTTGAAAACGAGTTGCTTTGTTAAAAATATGTTTTTAAATTTTTCTTTTATTTTTAATAAGCCAAGAAACTATTTCATTTCTCAGCCTCTGCATGTTGTATTTGATAATGTAAAATCAAATAATATTGTTGATGAATGAATATTGATTCAGAGCTGGAGGCACATACTGTCTGTGGCAGTTGTGAGCTGGAATTTGAGTGATACAGTGGGATTTTCTGAGCAGGAGTGTATTGTGTGTTTGTTACCAGGAAAGTCTGGATATAAGAAATAAAGCTTCTGCTCAGAGTATACAGAGTTCTTTTTGCACCTTATTGGCTATCTCAAAATCCAAAATAAAAGGAGAAATTGAAAAGAAGAAATTTAAATAAGATGAAGAGGACTTTTGTAATTATTTTATTCAAATAAGAAAACATTTGGTGGCAGCATTTAAACATGAAGGGTTAAAAAGGGAAAATTCCATATTGAAATTGTACTAAAAGAATGTAATGCACAGATATTATGTTTAATAATCAAATTAAGATTATCTCTTGGATAAATTTGATTATCTTCCTGATTCACCAATAATTTTCAAAATATACAAAGATTATGTGCACGCCTGGCTTTATTATTTGCTAAAACAAGACTGAGTAGATGGGAACAGCACTTAGAATGTAATAATTCACGTCAGTACTTGGAAACTCAAAGGAATTCTGTAATGTGTTATTCCAAAGAGTTTTACTTCAAAAGTTATTTTTAAAAATTGCCATAGATTAGTGTTTAAGACAAACTCCTTGCTCTTGTATTTATAATGCTAAAGTGCTGTAGATAAACTACCAGGGTTCCCATTTTTTAATATTTTTCACTGCCATCATGTAATACTGAATTAATTAAATGTTTCTTCTAGTTATGATTCTACAGGCTTTTTCCTATTCTTCGTAGAGTTAGGTTTCATCTTATGAACTTTTAATTAAATAAGTCCATTTGGAATGTCACTGGTATGAACTACTACAAAAAAATTAATGCCTTAATCCTGATATCATCAAATAAGTAGTAAATGGTCAATGATTTTGGTGCCAGGGGGATTTATAGCTGTGGTTCAGGAAAGCTCTTAACACAGGTATTAAGTTAATCAGGGGAATTTCAGTATGAGACTCTTGGGAACATACTGCTAATATTGCATTTGTGTCCTCTGCACCAGAACAAGCACTTAAAACCCAGCTGGCAAAATCCATCCAGGATCATGGGGAAAAACTTCTACTCCACTAAGTTTACCAAAATTAGTACAGAAAATCATCAGTTTATCTGACAGGGTTCTAGCTTGGAAATGAAGACAAACAGAATACTCAGTATTTTAAGTGGATACTGAGTTTCTGATCCTCCAGTTGTGTACTCTGAGGGTTTGAGTTACAGGGTTACACACCTGTGCATCACGTGTGTAAGGAACTTGTAGCTTTTTTTCTACTTCAAACTTATTAGAAGTTACTACGAGTAGCTCAAGAGAAGCTTTTGCAAGCTAAGTGGATTTATGGCTAGCCCAGATAAATCCTGTTATTGAGCCACAATTGGCTGGAGTAGTTCTACGGCATTATTCTGTTCCTTGATTCAATGGTTTTAGTTTTTAATTTACTGCCGTGTGTATTACAGCCTGTAAAGTAAAAAGCTGCTTTCTGTGGGCATTGACTGTAGTAGAAGCATCTCACACCTGGAGCTGGAAAAATTGAAATAAAAATAAATCATAAAATCCCTGAATGGCTTGGGTTGGAAGAGAGATGGTGGTTTCCTGGTAATGGATCAAGGTGTTAATGTTCTCCAAGGAGGGTGTTCCTCCTGGAGAACCATGTTCCCTTCCTCAGGGCTGTATGCAGAATTGCCTCTGGTTTTGTTGGAAGCTCCTTGTGTGGTCTCAGTTTGGGCTACAAGAGCTCTGATGCCATCAATTTGTGATTCACAGTTTTGAGGAGAGCTTTGCCTCAGAGAATGAGCTGAAGCAGCTCTAAAATACTCATTAAGCTGACACAGAGCTATGCATGAGCTGTGTTCCCTGATACGACCTGGGATTAGCAGGGCTCTGGGAGACCTTTAAACAGCTTTTTTGAAAGAGGTGTTTTGCAGTAGGGTGTGGGGGAA
This sequence comes from Cettia cetti, assembly GCA_013401135.1. Classification (NCBI taxonomy): domain Eukaryota; kingdom Metazoa; phylum Chordata; class Aves; order Passeriformes; family Sylviidae; genus Cettia; species Cettia cetti. The sequence goes on from VZUI01086974.1 coordinate 21,825, forward strand.
ATGGAGGCTTAGTTTTTTGTGTGCAAAGGCACTGCACTGTGAAGTTGGGGTGTTCAAAAAGAGAAGGCATTGCACGTGTTTAAGTGCAGATATGAATGCTGTCTTGGAGAGTTGCTTGTCACAAGGATGGGACCAAACAGGGCCCTTTGAGCTCCTCACAGCTGGAGTCCTGGGCTGGAAGGCAAGCTCCAGGTGCAGGGATGGCTGAGCTCCTGGCAGTGTCTGGTCAGCTGGTTAGACTTTGCCCAAAGGTGTGCGGCAAGTGGAATTCCTAGGAGTTGATCTTCGACATGGAAGCAGTATTCCTTTGACTGTGCTGTGAGGGAGATGGGGCTTTGGCTGCAGTTTTCACTGATCACTTTGACAGGGGTCTTTGGGAAATCTCTTACAAATGGTACAATTCTCACCAGCCCCTCAGAGCTGGGCTGGGTGCCATGGTCCAGTCCAGCTCTGTTGGATCACCAAGGGCTCTGTCTGCTGTATTCCCATCCAGCTCTATTCCCCTTCCTTTCTGCTGGAGAATATTCTGTACCACTCATACAGAATCTCCCGTCTGTCCTTGCTGCAGGTTTCCCTTTCAGAAACCATTTGAGTAGTTCTGTTAGTGAAAATCATAACCAAGGAAAGTTTTTAATTTGAACAGTCAGACAGACACACACACACAAAAACCCAAAGAATGATCTGGAAAAAAATCCCCCGAACTCCATTTGCCTGCCACACAGTGACAAATGGAAAGAAGGGTGGCCGCTGCCTGTACTCGACAACACTGCGATGTGATATTTTTGGAGGTATCTTGGGAGCATCTACCACATTTACAGCATGTGAGGCATCTCATCTGGAGCCGTTTTGGTCTCCTGTAACCTACTCACAAACTCACATATTTCATAACAGGCCCTGCACCCTGATAAGGATCTCTGAGTTTCTTCTGCGCGGTATCTGCAAACAATTCAAAGCTGTTCCGCACAAACAAATGTGAGAACCCCCTGACCACAGACTGCTTTTAGAGCAGACCAAGATTTGATGTTACTCATATCTTCCAGTACCTGTCAGAGTTCAAACAGGAAACCTGGTTTTTCCTCTCATGTCAACAACTTTTTTTCTTCTTTTTTTTTCTCTCTGAACAGGCGTTCGGCAGCAGGCTCATGCTCGAGAGGTGGAAGTCCTCTATTTCTACAGGACAAACAAGTATGTGCTCTGGTACGTCATTGCTGACATTAACAAGAACTGAATATGTGGTTTTCAGTGATCCTGTGGGTGCTTCTGTAGAAACGGACACATTGGCTTTGAACAAGCACACAAGAAAGGGATTCATTCATACAGGATATAGGTAATGCGCAGCCCAGGGCTCACTGCAAGTAGTGTTTTGCTTGGGAAACGTCAGAAAGAACTGGCTGCCCTTTCTCCTGGTACCACTGTATTTTGTGCTTACACAGTAACACTTTTTATCACTTCAGCCTGTTTGTCATTTATACGATATCCTGCTTGCCAAGGCTCTTGCCATGTGAAAAGTTTAAACCGAATAAATATTCATATTCACTGATTAGGAAGTTTTATCTGAACACCTAAACTAAAGATTAATTATCATGTCTCCAGAAAAAAAGCCTCATGTCCGGATCAGTGATTTGGCCATAGCCACTCATGAATGTTTTGGCAGTGCTGGGAATAGAAATTAGGAATTACAGATGACATGCATTCCCCGTTACACAGTACTCATTACTTAATCTTTCATAATGTAGATCAATAAATGTTGCAACTTTCACCAATTTTTCAGAACTTTCCAGTTCAAGCTTGGAAATGGTTTAATAACATTTAACTTAACCTCTCCATGAATGTGGGAAGTGGAAGTTTATAGTGGGGAACAATTCTTGACAAAGACTAATATTTGTGACAGAAAGCACTGATTCTGTCAAGGAATGGAGGACTTTTGAGGATTGTTTTCCCCCACTTGATTTATGCTTGACAGATGCAAAAAACCAACTCAAATGCAGCTGTGTTAAGAAAAGAGCACACAGACACTTCCATGACTTTCATCTTGATTTGTATTTATGTCATGATAAAACATGCTTTTGTGGCTTGCATCATCAAGGGGCAGAACATCTGGAAAAAGCTTGTTACAGAAAAGTGTCCATAAAGCTAAATATGATTGTTCTCTCTTTTTATTTTTTTCCCCTTTTACTATAACTCTCAAAGCAAACACCTGGATAACAGTATGATTAGTGGTAATATTCACTGTCAGTAGAATGATGGCTAAAGAGATGTCATGGAATTTCTCGGTGGTGAGGCATGGCAGGGGCATGTGGGTACCCCTGAGCTGCCCTGAGCCATACCAGGTTAAAAGGTAAAACAGGCTTTGGGAATCACCTGCCACCCTTGAAATCACACAGATCATTTCATTAATTTGCATTGTTTTCTCTTTATCTCTTTATTTCTATGTTTCCAATACGATTTCTGCCCAGACGATTAAGTTTGATTCCATGTATTTTTCCAGTAGTTGTTTCAGGAGCCAAAGCACTTTATATAAAATCTGCAATCAAAAATGGCACTGTCTTGATATTAGTACAGCTCTGCACTGGTGCTCTGTGTGTTCCCACTGTGTAGCTGCAGGCTTGGAAAGGACATCACCTCCTGCTCTGTCTATCCATCTCTGCCTTAAATGCTTGTAAACCAGTGGCAAGAAGAAAGGAATCATTTGTGTTCAGTAAAGGAAATATTTGTGTTCTAATTTTCTTTATAACTCTTAATATTTCGTGAAGCCTCAAAGAAAAACAAAAATTTCAGGTATGAGCTGCTTGGAAGCCTGATTCAAAGAAGAAACATGGAAACATTAGTTACATGGCTAAGGTCATGGTGTAACAAACATCCTGCTGAATAAATGAGTACCCACGGTTCAAATCAGCAGCTCTTATCAGAAATGAGTATTAGAACATTTACAAGCTTTTAATTATTTGCCTTCTGCTTTGAAAAATATCTCGACAGTCCACTTGGTTGACACCCTGCATTATCCCTGGGATGTGCACTTATGCCCTGGGGCTGATCTGGACTCAGAGCATGCTGGTGGTGAACGTGTTCTGCAGATGTGCCTGGCTGGGCTTCCCTTGCCTCAGGGTGGCATGAGAGGGGCTGATCCTGAGAGCCACCCAGTGTCACCAGAATCACTGATGGAATGAATCAGTTTTTGGTGCTCACATTCCCCAAAGGCAACTCAATGCTGCATGTGCATGTCCAGAGGGGTCATCATGAAAGTGCTGCTGACCCCTGCCTAGAGAGGAGTATGATGAGCTGAAATTGGGTAAATATAGGCAATTACAACCAAGTAGTGTTCTAGGGCAAACTGGGCTTTACCCAGTAATTGTAGGTATTGCTGTAACCAGTGTGTATACAGTGGTGCATATTTTTATTTTGCTAGCAATTGAATGATAGATCATTGCTACTAGCCTGTGTATCTAGGAGAAAACAGATAAATTTGGTTCTTTTGAAGGGTTCCATTACAAATAGGAGATCTGACCACTCTGTAACCTTTAGAAAACAAATGGTTCACATTGCTAGAGATTAGCACATGCATTAGGAGCTTGTGTAACCCAGCATGCACTGAAGTTCTGGGGAACACGTTCATTGGTATTTCTGTAGGGTTTTAAACTGATTGAATGGGCTATGGAGAATGCAACATCCTGCCCAAAGACAAGTGCAGTTCCTGACTTCCTGCAACATTCCAGTAAATTTGACTCCTACCAGCACAGCCAAGTTCTGTGAATTCATTCATTGTAAAATCTGTTTGTTACTATATTTCATGTTTTTACCAGTGCCACTGCATGCTGGAGTTGCCTGGGCCCAGCCTACCTGCCTGCCTGGGTGGTGCTGTCCCAGGTGAGTCCTGTGGGATCTGACATGAGTGTTATCCCTGCTCCTCTCCTCTTTAGCCTGGCCAGAATTGCAGCAGGGGCAGCTGTGCCTGATGCTGACTTTGTCAGAGAAGGAGCTAACCTGGTGCCCTAGATTTGTTTATATCAGCTGTTAGATGGAAATTTTTTGGACACTGGGTTGGATTTTATCTGTTTGAAATGGGAAACTCTATATCAATATCCTATTGTATTTTACAGTACAGAGGACAGAGGAAGCAACAGGTTTAATTAAATGAAATGTTTTACAGATTCTGCTCCAGAACCTTTGCTTGATTTCTTAGACTATATAAGGTAACAATATTGATTTACTGGGGACACCTAAGCCTCCAACAGAGCTCAGAGAGGGATCAGGACTTGCTTCTGATCCTCTGGTACCTGCCTTCTTTACATTGGGCAGCAGGGCAGGGAGAGGTACATGTGAGAAACCACAGCCTGCCCTGTTCTGGGTCAGCTGCCTTAGGATGCCCTTTTTGAGGGAAGACTTGGGACTTTTGGGAAGGTGCTTCATGTCCTCAAGGCCATAAATAACCTCTAAGATGTCAGGGTGGCATGTAGTAGGGAACAAGAAGGTCCTGCCTTCTTCTACCCCTGCACTTTCCTCTCTGCAGCTCCAGCCACACCTGCCAGGCTGTCTGCAATGTGTGAGGATTTCACCAGGGAAAAACAAGCATCCCTGGCTGCTGTGCAGAATCCTATTCTGGTTAATACCCACCACAGGAGTCACAAGCTCATCACTCAGGCCAGTGGCAATCTGCTGAAAACAAAGGGTTCCTTAATAGCCGAGATAAGCAGATAAGGCACTGCTGTGCTATTTAAAGTGCAGCATTTATGCCTGAATAAAGTTACTCCAATTTTGGAGCAGCGTGTTTGCTGGGAAAGCTGTATTTACATTCCACCCCAGGGACTGAAGCACCCTTGCACACTTTCATGTATCTCCTTTCTTCAAAGTCAGATATTTCACCTACAGCTTCATTCCTGCCTACAATTACAGTAGGCAGCTCCCTTCAGTTCTTTTGTAGCTTTTTTTGGATAAACAGTGGTGGCAGGCACAGAGGTGGCTACCAGCTATGTCTGCACCTCATTACCTCACTCAAAAGAAATGCTGCGTGCTTTGGGACAGCCCTGTGAGTTAGGAAAATGGTGTTTTACAGATGGGGAAGAGAGACAAAGAGTGGGTGAGTGCCTTGCCCAGGATCCCACGGGATGTTGGCAGCTGGGAGTTGTATTTCTGTCTAGTGCCCTAACCACTGATCCATCCTGTCTCCTGCTTTCAGGCGAGAAGTCTGAAAATGCCATTGATTTGCACTTTCTAGTTCTGGGGAAGAAAGGTAGGGCTGACTAGACTATACAGGGAGACATGCAAAAATAAACAGAAGACAATAAACGGCATGATGTAAATTAGCTTTGTAAAACTTTAATAATCTAAGATGCTATTTAGAACACACAGGCAAGGAGATGTCTGGTAAAAAAAAAAAAAAAAAAAGAAGAAAGATATGATTTTAACCAGATAAAATCTCTTTAATTAGTCTGAAATTCTTGCCTGTGTTTTATAGCAACACACTTCCATATGCATGCCAGAAAGTCGGGGAAACATGGAAATCATTGTCAATTTGCAGCATTCACTGCTGGGATACAGCAGATTATTTCAATGAAGGTTAGATAAACTCTGTGTCTGTAGAAAACATTTATTTGGTGGTCTCTTTGCTTTGTCATCTTCCACTGCACATGTGGCTTGGGGAAGGAATGAAAGAGCCTACGCTCAAGAATCAGGTTGCTCACATTTAAATAATTGCAATATTTAAATAATTTTTGTTTTTTGTAAGTCTGGAAAAGTAATTGTCATCTTGGTGGTACTGGTTACAACATTGAACCCCTCTTGTTTTTGTGGGTGACCTTGAGCCATGACAGAAAGCAGTAGTCTCCAAACTAGAGATGTTTGCCCTGACTGATATGGGGACAAGGCTTCTCCTACATCTGCTCAGCATCAAGGGGCTCCTGAAGGGAGTTCTGGAGTGTACCATGACATAGGCAAAGTGGGTTAATGGTTGGAATAAAAGTCATGAAATCTCCTTGTCTCATGGAGATGCACACAAATGGGTGATGGGGACTGCTGGAACCCAAAAGCGTGGGGCACAGGAGGAGGAGCACAGCGTGAGGCACAGCTGTGGAGCAGGTTCAGGGCAAGTGTCTGCTGGGGAAAAGAATGTTCTTGCATATTTTCCATTGCACTAACCACAGGCAGTTTGTTTTCAAGCCGTTCTGTTACTGTGCTCTGGCAGGAATGGGCTGTGTCCCCCCCATTGCTGTGTCCCCACCTGGCACCTGAGGCACGTGGGGGCTCTGGGGCTGAGAGCACAGCACTGGCCAGGGAACCAGGACAGGAGCTGCACATGCTGAGAGCACCTGCTTGCTCTTGCTGACACCCTGCCTTTAGCCTTGGAGTACTGAAGGTATTTTCCCCAAATCTCTGGTTGCCTCCATGAGGTGATTATTTGGCCCCAAGCTTGTCTGCCAAAGCGGGGACACCAACTCTATCCCACCCCAGCTTCCTCAAGTGGGGTGATACAGCCTTGACCTCAAGCACCTGTAAATTAGTACTAGTGATATTTTCCCATCTTAAAGGTATTGGGATGTTTGCCATGACAGTGGACAAGCTTGGGTGTCACCTCCAGCAGTCAGGCAGTTTGTCAAGGTCATCTTTCTGCTGTGCAGAAGCAGCACAGTGAGAAAAGGGGCTGGATTCAGAGAATCCCATGGTTTGGGATTCATGTTGGCTCCCAGCTCACAGCCCATGACCCACAGCTGGCACAAACTGGGGAACACAAAAGATATATCATACCCTGCCTTCCCTGCCAATGTCCCGTGACTGGAACATGGGGAAAGCAATTTCCTTTTCTGTTTCAACTTCTTTGCTGCCTTTGTTTCCAGGTGGCTCCATACATGAGTGGTCTTTTTGGGCTCTGGTTTTTATGAAAATGCCTGTACATCTGAGAAAAAAATCAGAGCACAGCTTCGAAAATATATATTTATACCTTCCAGCACAGTATTTTTTCATAGCCATACTCTCCACAGCCAAGTCCGTGGTTCCACCAGGGGAACTGTTGGCAGCTGAGGACACCTCCATCCTGGGGGACTCCCATGGAGCACCCTATATCCCTGTGCAAGGACACACCCGTGTCAGGTGAGTTCAGGGCATCCCACCTCATCCCAGAGAAGGAACCCAGTGCTAAACTGGGCTATTGGCAATATCTGCTGCCAGGGGTTATATGACCTTGGAAGAGGCAAACCCTTGGTTTTCCAGTCACTTACCAGCGTGGGTAAGAGAAGAGCTGTGCAAATAATTGCAGTGTTTAATAAAAGTGAAAACAGACAGAATTGGGTATTTCACACTGTAAAATTGAAACCTGATTTTCTTTTGGTTAAAAAATTCACTGGCTTTTTTTTTTGTTGTTGTTCCATTTAGAAATGAGTGATTTTTGAATAAAGAGAGGAGACTTTGTTTTGAAATGAGTAGAATTGTGCTATCATTAAGCAAAGGGGATTTGCAGTGGGAATATCTGTCTCTGCTGACATGTACGTGTGTGTTCCCATGTGAGAACTTGGCTTGACAAAACACACATTTGGGGCTAAGCACTAACTAATGTGTTGAGCATCACTCATGAAGAAAAGGTGAAAATTCTCTGCAGATGTACTTGACAACTGTTTGCCAAGTCAGAGAAGATATGTTTTCCTTTCCACATGCTCTTGAATTGTGGTTTTGTAAATGCTTTTTGTTGGGCAGTAGGGCCCCTCACTACAAGAAAGACATTTGCAGAATCTGAATTGTTAAGGTTGGAAAAATTACATTTAAGATCACCAAATTTAACAATGAGGGGCTGGAGCATGTCCAGAGAAGGGCAAAGGAGCTGGGGAAGGGTCTGGAGCACAAGGCTGATGAGGAGCAGCTGAGGGAGCTGGAGGAGCTCAGCCTGGAAAAGAGGGAGGTTCCAAGGGAGACCTCACCCTGAAGGGAGGCTGGAGCCAGGCTGGGTCAATCTCTCTCCCAGGGAATAAGTAATAGGACAAGAGGAAATGGCCTCAAATGGTTCAAGGGGAAGGTTTAGATTGGATATTAAAGAAAATTTCTTCACTGAAAGGGTGGCCAAACCATGGCAGAGGCTGTCCAGAGCAATGGTGGAGTCACCATTTGTGGAGGGGTTATTAATGTGTATTTGTGGCATTTAGGGACATGGTTTAGTGGTGGGCTTGGCAGTGTTGGGTTAATGGTTGGATTTGATGATCTTAGAAAGGCTTTCCAGCCTAAACAGTTCTGTGATTCTAAGAATGCTGCATCACCTCAGGAACACTTGCCATGCTTCCTTTGCACCCCATTCTGCCGTGGGAATAGGAGTGTGGTTTATGGTAGTGGTCTGAATGATGGGATTGGCTCTGATCTGAGGCTCAGCACAGCTCATCTACATTCCCTCCTGCCTCCCTGAGTGCAGAGCCCTGGCCTGCAGTGCTCACATGGTCTGACTGATGGGGCTGCACTTTGGGAGAGAGGAGAACATTTCCGCTGGATTAAGAAGGAGCTAAACAAAGCTCCAAGTCAGATATTAATTGCCTATCAGTAACCCTCCTCTTTTTTGAGGAGGGTTACTGAGGGGTACTGAGCTACCCACAGGTTTTTTTTTGGTCTTTCCATCTCTGAAAGAACATTATTTTTCCTGTACTTTTGCAAATAGTATCACTGTTTATCTAAGTTCTCTGTCCTTTCCAGACACTTCCTTCTCATCATGCCATGGATATATTTAACAGAAGAAATTTGTTTTCTGCTCTGTGGCAATGATGGGATCACTTTAGCTTTGCTAATGCTGATCTGAAGCAAGTTAAATGGGAGTACAAGTCTAATAGAGAGCAGGTCACAACATGCACATGGATTTTTTAAGAATCTGGGTATTGTAGGGTTTTTTCAAGTTGGTCTCCTCGTATTTTAGACAAGAGTGCTGCAGTAACAAGACAACCAGATGTAAGTGAGCTCTTGATTTCATTTTGAGATGACAAAGATAATTAAATGCCAGGAAAAAGTTTCTCCTCTGCTGCCATTTATTGAAAAATTTACATTTTCTTGAATGCATCCTTTAGGTGATTAATAAAAAAAGAAAGACAAGTCCAGTATCTGATGATGTGTCACACTTTTAGATGAAATAGGTAAGTGAACCTGTTCATTCTCATACAACTCTGATTTCAGGAAAGTGGCAGAGAAGCCTTTTGCTGGATAAAACCTCCCTTACACAAGTATTTGCACAGGATTGCAAACCAATGTAGCCAGGTACAATCCAATTCCTGCTTATCAGCACTTCCAGATTTTATAGATTATCTGTAACCACCCGTTTTTACTGAATTCAAGATTACTTAGTGGACTGCCATAAAGCTGTTGAGCTGTTACTTTGAATGTGCTGTAAACCCAGAGCTTGGCTCCTCCTGTGCTGGCACAAGGGGCAGAGCAGCTGAAGTCCCTCCACGGAAGATGATCAGCTCCATTTGGGAATGTCAGCGGGATCCCACAGCCCAGATTATACTTGATCCCAGCCTGAGGGCACTGGAGGTGCAAGGGGGAGGGAATGGGGAAATGAAGATCAACAGAGTTTATCTGTTTCTCTTGATGATGCAGAAACAGCTCATTTCACACTCACACGAAGCAGGGGAATTAATTCACTTTTCTATTTATCAGTAGTGGTGCTCTTGCCCACAACACCAACTACATTAGTTCTCATTCCTTACAAACAAGAAGCACTAACCATTCATTTCCAACCCGTGTTCCCGGTGCCCTGGTACTGACGGGGATCTCTCCCGGGCAGTTTGATTTCTACGGGCACTGTCACCACCTAGTGGCATCTCCCTCTTGCTCCGCGGGCAGCTGTTGCATTATCCTCCTGTAGGTTTTGCCCCGTGGTCATTCATTTCTTCCCTTATCACCACGGCTTTGCCAGTTGGCAAGTTAAGAGCTGACGGAACCAGACTGAGCTGCTCCCAAGCAGGAGCAGAGGGAAAATCTGCCGGATAAAGCTGCCACCCCACCTGAGAGCTTTTAACTGGAGGATTGTGTTTAAAGGTATTTGAGTGCAGTAGGAAAAGAGACCCTTTTGTGTGAGGCTTTTGTGCTCTCGAACAGTCAGGCTATTGCAAAGTGGAGATATTGTGAATTGTGACTGGATAAAATATAATCACTGGCAATAACACATCAGGGGCGTGTGTGTTGTATGTTAATCCTACAGCCATGATTATGTTATTTAGAGTTTTGATTCAGTTTACAAAGGAAACGTGGAGTGAAGACATGCCCTTCTCACTGCACAGGTCTCTGTGCCACCCCCCACATTGTCAGGACCAAAGCTGAGCTCTTTCCTTTCTGTCTAATGCTAAAAAAATTCAGATGAGCAACATTGAGTGTTTTTCCTGGATTTCCCTCCCTTGCTCTGCCCTTGAAGCCCTCAGCAGGTTCTGTAATGTCCCAGCAGGGGGGTGATGTGTTCAGAGTTGCTCCATGCAAGAGCTGGAGGGTGACACCACTTGTGTGATGATGCCTTCATTTTAGAGGGGTTGTTTCCATGCAGAAAAACAAGGCATGGACCCATTAATCAAAGCAGAAATTTCCCATCACTGAGGCTGAGAAGGGACAATAAGCAGAAGGAGGGTTGTGGTGCTCTTCCTGGCATTGTGGGTTTATTGGAAATGATTTTCAGCGCTATAGACCCACTCACTACACATATAACGTAACTTTAAGGCATTTTTTCCCCCATGTGCAGCTTTGGTTTGAGTTTTCCTTGGTTGTGAGTCACTGGTGGGCCACACTATGTGCATCATCAAGGAGTCCATCCATAAGCTCCATTGTGAAAGCAAAGCCCGAGCTGGTGGATCCATCTGTCTCTGCCTTTCCCACAGACACCATGCAAAGCCCTGGGGAGCAGAGCTGCTTGCAAGGCAGTCTTGCTCAAGAGAGGAAGGAGTCATAAAATAGCGAGGAAAAAGGCAAAAATGGACTCTTTGGTGTAGTCTGGGTTATCTGGCAGCCTCAGCAGAGCCCCTGCAGCCCCCCACTACTCTGCAGCAGCCTTGGATGTCCTTGGGTGTGCAGCTCAGTGTAGGAGACACCTTCAGAAAATGGAAAGGCACTTGGGCTTCACTCTGTAACTTTTCCTACCACCAACACCAGTGCAGCTGCAGGACTGAAAGGTCTTGGCTTTATGCAAGCAAAGCTGATGTGAGTGGGTCACCCTGGAGAGACTCTCACCCCCTCATGAAATGCCATCAAGGGGCCTGTGTGGTGCCCTGGTTTGGCTTAGAACAGCCCTGCAACCTCAAATAATGCCACTGCTCGTGTCTCATCCATAGCACTGCACAAAACTTCATGTGGATTTTCAGTTTCCTATCTTTTAATTTAAATCCCTATCCCTCTGCCTCTCCAGTTCACAAGCTCTCTGTGAGCAGGGGAGAGAGTAAATGAGGAGCTGGCCTAAGAAAAATGAAGGTAACCACAACTGAAAACACAGGAGCATAACCCTCACAAAGAACAGAAAATGACTGCTTTCCAACCAATTAAGCTAACTGTTGGGTTTTTTTGTTGTTTTGCTCTTGGCTGGAGCTTGGAGCTAATGAAGCACAGTGAAGCAGCATATACCTTCTATGTAGATACCTACTGCTCCTGCTATGGTCATGTAACACAAACTGCTGTAAGAATTGTGTGAGTTCTGGACAAAATTTGAATTAAAGAGCCGAGCTATTATGAATTTATGGCTATATCATATATATTACTTAGAGGGCCAGATCTTTCACAGTGTTACTGATGTCTTCCTGGAGCCAGGGTTGGATTTGTTGTTGGAAGTTTATTCTAAGAATGGCCCAAACCAGTAAATTCCAGTTCTTCTTTCTGGAATATACATGAATTTCTCTTCAGCTGCAGTGGAATGTGTGCAAATATAGGAAGAGTTTTGGTGTTAACTAACTTTATATTGTGCTGTTAATGCTGAGGTTTTGCAGCATGTTAGATGGAACTACAACCTGGTGGAAGGCCTTAGTAAAGCTGCTGGGTTCCCTGGGGTACCTCCTCTTTCCTGTCCTGCCTGGGAAAGGCATTGTGCATCTGTGTGGGGAGGGAATCAGATCTGTGCTTGGGGAAGGTGCAGGGACCTTGAAAATGGCCTTTTTTTATTATGTTGCCATGGGATTTGGGAGAAATGTGTCTTAACAGTATTGATAGCACATTCATATTTATTCACTTCGAAGTCTCAACTTCAAAGGAGCAACTCGCTGTTCATTTTCCCTTTATTCACACACTTTAAAAAAAGAAAGTGATTGTATTCAGGAAACCTACTTCTGGGGTACTGCCAATCAAAATATTTGGTGAGCCCAGCCCTGATTAAAAGGCAGCAAATGGAGGCCAGTTTATCTGCAGGAGCAGTCCCGAGTGCTGAAGGGGAGCTCATGCTCACCCAGCAATCGAGGCGTGTTCACCCTCCACTGCAGCTTTGTTCCTGGAAGGGCCAAATCTACCTACAGGTTGCCTTAAATACCAAAATTGCTGATAATCATCTAATAAATTCTGATCCCTGCCCCTTGCACCATCCCTCAGTGACAGCCAAGTGCAGTGAGGTTTGGTAGGGCTCTCTGGACCCAAGAGCAGAGATTCCCTTGGTTGGTTCACACAGCAGTGGGTGCTTAAAGCCAAAATGTAATTAGCCATTGGCATTTGACCAGGGTTCTGTGGTCAACTCTTGTGAGAGGTCATGAGGTCTCCACTGACCACAGGAACATGGTTTTGCATCCCATGACAGGTATGATAAACCTTCAGCTAATGTCTCCGTGCAATGTTTGGGCTTTGATCTCTCTCTGCAGCCATCCTTTAGGCTCAGTGTAATAAACCATGTCTAAGGCTCAGGGAAAGACCCACTAACTCCTTCTGCTGACTTTGTCCAAAAGAGTAATTGGGCATCTACTCTGATACTTGCCTCTGACTTTGTGAGTCTTCCAGCTGGTGTATTTTGAATTAATCTATAGAGAAACAAAGACATAAAGTTTGCCTTCACGCTCCATGAGAAAAGCAAAGCAAAAGGGGTATAATGTTTTACACAGGTGTTCTGTAGAATCTGTTTTTGCATCTTTTGTGAAAGGAAGTTTGGGGCTTTGGCTCAGTTTCAGCTGAGCTGTTATTACCACAGAGCCAGGGTATATCTCTGGGAGAGCTGGAGCACAAAGGGCTCGGTCAGGACTTGCACAAATGGGTAATGGACCTCAACCATTAAATGCAAGTTCTGACAGTGTGGGTCAAATTCGTATGTGTCAGTCTTTGGGTTCCTCCTCTCTCATTCTCTTAATTGGGCTCATTTTCTGTTTAAAAATAATTGGCAGGATTTTATGATGTGAAAACAAAAATAAGGTGACTCCTGCTGAGATCTGTGAAGGCAAAATGTTTTCAAGTGCTTTGGAGTTCACATAACAAACCTTTCTGTCAAAAGATGTGTTAAGAGATTAATTTTGCTGTGACATACTTTCAGCTGGGTGTTATAAGGGGCTGCTTTCCGGGACTGACAGAAATAGGACTTCCAAGTTTGGATCATGAAAAACAGTGTGTGTAGTGGTGTTCTGTAGATCAGTCAGGACTGAGGAAAAAAACCCAAAACAAGAAAAAAGCCCTAAAACCCAAGAGCAAAACCACAATTCATTCTCCCCATTGATCTCTGGATACTCAAAAATAAGGAAAATCAGGCAAAACTTTTTTTTCTTGTCATATTCTGGAGGATGAAATTATGGACATGACCTGGGAATGTGTCTTTTCAGCCTGGAAAACCAACAGTACCCTGGGTTGCATCAGAAGTTTGACCAGCAGGTTGAGGGAGGTGATTCTACCCCTCCAATCTGTTCCCCTGAGACCCCACCTGCAGTGCTGCTTCCACCTTTGGGACCCAGAGCATCAGACCAGGGAGGACACAAAGATGCTCCAAGGGGTTGAGTAGCTCCGCTCTGGAGCCAGGCTGGAAGAGCTGGGACTGTTCAGTCTGGAGAAGAGAAGAGAAGAGAAGAGAAGAGAAGAGAAGAGAAGAGAAGAGAAGAGAAGAGAAGAGAAGAGAA